>PVJO010007981.1:65645-78131 GCA_004026905.1 Hystrix cristata | reverse complement strand
CCATAGTGGGACCCTGTCTCTCTCTCTCTCTCTCCCACTCACACACACACACACACACACACACACACACACACACAGGTCAGGTTGGAGGCCTTGAGTATTAGGCTAGGGAAGAGAATTAAGATCTTTTTGTTCTATTTATCCATCCATCTCATACACATACCTGGTCAGCTATCGATCCATGTATCCATCCATCCATCCTTTCATCATCTAATTATCTGCCCACCCATCCATCTATCTCTCCCTTCCATACATGCATCCATCCCTTCCTCCATCCACCCATCCATCTCTTCTATCTATCCATTACCCATCCATCCATCCATCCATCCACCCATCCACTCTTCTTTCCTTCCTTCTACCCATCCACCTACCTATGTAGCTTTGGACCCATCTTCAACCCACCCAGTCTCAGCCATTTACCAGTCCATCCTTCCTTCCACCCCACCAGCACTGGGGTACTCACTCTGCGCCACACCCCATGCCAGGACTCCTCCCCTTGAAAAAGCAGACACTACCTCCCTTCTCTAATCCTTTAAAGATAAGATTTATTGATTCTGTTAGCATTCACCCAACAGCTACTGTGATTAAACGCTGTGGCAGGTGATGGGGAACAAGGCCAGGGCCAGAGCCCCAGGAAGCTCCAGGTGGGCAGGGAACAAGGTGTCCAAAGGGGAGCAGCCTGGGGGGGCATCGGGTTACACTCGAGTGTCCAGGAGGGGATGAGGCTGAGATTTTGGCCCACTTGTCCGCCCCCAAGGATTCTGGCCTCCCTGGACATAGATGACTATGGCATTTCAATGAGGACTCTAACAACACAGTACACTAGTACACTATCTTTGAGTGAGTGTTTTCTACAACAAATTCCATTAAGGCAATTTAATTTTTTGATCAATTTTCTTTCTAGTATGGTTAAATAATTTACAACTTTTTCCATTTTCATTTTTATTTTACTAAAATCATTTTCATTGAGACAAATGCATTTTTCCTGAAAATTTTTTCAATAAAAGTTTGCCGTACCACCAAGTTTGTGCCCGTACTGGAGCTTGCTCACTGACTTTGGTTGCTTTTTTTTTTTTTTTTTTTGGTGCTGGGGATCAAACTCAGGGCCTTGTGCTTGCAAGGCAACTGCTCTAACCACTGAGCTAAATCCCCTGCTCACTGACTTTGGTTAATCTGCAGCCCGCCATACTTATGGCCATGAGCAGTTTGTCTCACTGTTGTCAGCTGTAGTCTGTGATCATTTTCACAGAGTTAAACCCTCCCTGGCTCCGGTAGGGTGATTTTCAATGTTACAACAAAATCACTGAAGTTTCTCATCAGAAAGTTTACTCGGCAGATGATGAAAACATGCTCAGGACCAAAATGAACAAGTCAAGACAGAGCGGTCCTATGTTGAGTGCAAATGTCCAGTTTCAGCCGGGGTCCCCGAGCTTAAAAGTCAATGACATCTCAGCCTCGGTTAAGCTCCCCGTCTCTGGTCACCCTCAGAATGAGTCCGAGTTTGTCCAAGTAGTCAGGCATAGGACCCAGTAGCCCTAGCTCGAGAGGTGAGACCAGCCTCTCCTCCTTATTTTCCAGTCTATGCTCCTTTGAATGCATCCAGAGACAGCACCAGCTTTGTCAGCTCAGTCCCCGGAGGCCCCACTGCCAAGCCTCTCCCATGACACCGGGGCTAAGGCCCCTGTGCTCCTGCTCCTCTTGTGAACCCGGCATATGTTCCGACCAAATGCCGCCTCGCAGGAAGCAGCTGTGCCCGGGGCTCTGTGCTGGGCCTGTACGATGCCTCCTGCCCACCCCGGGAGGGAGGAGTCCGCTCCTTACTCGGGGCGTCACCCGGCCAGATGCAGAGCTGAACCCCATGCCAGCCCTGCGGCGGGCACCACTCTCTCCTGCCTTCTTGGCGGTTGGGAAGGTGGCGGGACAGGGCGGCAGAAGTCCCAGACCCTGGAGACCTGCCTGGGCCGGCGGGGTCTCCGCGGGTGGGCAGGATGTGTTCCCAGCTGGGCGGAGTCCAGCGGTCTGCGCGAGGTCACTTGCGGGAGTGTCTGCCACCCTCGTCGCCGCCTCCACCCCGCAGGTCCCCGGCCGGGAGCGCCAGGGCCCGCGCGCTCGGGCCGGGCCGACGGGGGCCGGCGCGGAGGTCAGCCTGGAGGCCCGCCGGGTCGGGCGCACGGCCACTCGGCCCCTCTGCGGGCCCGCCGCCGCCCGTTTAGCGGGTAACTGATCGCCCTGCGCCCCGCCCGCCCCAGCCGCCCGCCGCCCGCCGGAGCCGCTTAATCACCGCCCGCCCGGCCGCATTAGCATAGTAATGGCCTTTAAATTGAGCCTCTTTGTTTTTTAATTAAGCTCCCAGCAGGTACAGAGAAGAGCGATTATTGAGGAAGCTGCCAGCGCTAATCGCCCGCAGTCATTTGACAATTAAAAAGCGCCCGGCTTTAACCCTTTCCCGGCGCCCGCAGCAGCTCTCCCAGCACCGAGCCGGCCCGACGGTGCATGGCCGCCCTCCCTGGGGCACCGGGCACCCCGCCCCGGGCAGCGCGGACAGCTCCCGGCTAACGATCTTGTTTTGCTGAGGCACTCCATCACCTCCCCGCCTGTGCGGGCAGGTAAACGTCTTCTCGTGCCTCGAAGCCCAAGTGGGCACCTCCTGACCGCCACGGCACGGAGTTCCCAAGCATCCGCTCCCTCCTTCGCTCATGTCCCGAACACCATGCGGCGCTCCCTGCGTGCCAGGCGTGATGCTGGGCGCCGGGGACAGCTGCGAAGGAGCCAGGAGCGGGCTCTGCCACCTGACTGCAGGCGGCGAACCCGCGGAGGGGCACAGAGGCTCTGGGGCAGGGAGGCAGGGTCAGACCCGGAGACAGCGTTCCTTCGGGCTGGTGAAGGAGGAGAAAGCGCCAGCAGGGGTCAGTAGGTGGTGGAGGACCACCGGGCAGTGTGGCAGGCTAAGCGCAAAGGTCGGAGACACCAGAAGCATTAAGCAGAAAGAAAAGGTGCAGGGAGGGGAGGGCGCGAAACCTGAGGAGGATGGAGAGGGCAAGAGCGCACAGGGTCGTTCAAACCATCTACTCTAAAAACACCTTATTTTTCCGGGACTATGGATTGAACCCCAGGGCGTGCTAGCGCTGACCTGTACCCCCAGCTCTTTTGAGTTGTTTATTTTGTGACATAGTATCACTAATTGCCCAGGCGGGCCTCAAAATTGTGATCCTGCCTTGGCCTCCTGAGTAGCTGTGATTAGAGGCATGCATGCACCACCATGCCCAGCCAAGTTTTTATTTTTAAAAAGAATTGGATTTTTTGGGGGGGGTGCTGGGGCTTGAACTCAGGGCCTTGTGCTTGCTAGGCAACCACGCTAACCACTGAGCTAAATCCCCAGCCCGGGTTGATTTTTAATAGGTAATGCATTCCGTGGTTTCATCTTGCCCCTGACCATCGGGTCCCCTTCCTAAAGAGGACTAGTAGGGGTTTTTTTGTCCAGTTTTGTTTTATTTTTTAATACAAACACCCCCATTCTCTGCCCCTGTTCTCAGGTGTCCACCTCCTCCCCCATGAGAAGGAGACAACCCTAAGGCAGATATAGGCACCTGCTCTTCAGTGGCCGCCCTCTATTGCAGGGACGAACTGACAAACCCTAATTTATCTACCCTGCACCCCATGGAGGGCCTTGTGGGCCATTTAGAGGATTTTGGTCTTAATCTCAAGAGCCATAGGAAGCCATTGAAAGGTTTTAAGTGGGGTGTGGCTGGAGTGATTTACATTTTTTAAAGATCACTTTAGCTGCAGAGCTGGGACCTACCTGAGGTAGGGACAGCTGAGGGACAGCACGCGTGGGGTGACGGCTAAAGGATGCTGTTGTCGCCCTGCAGGGTAGAAACACAGGGGTCCTGGCTGGGGCTGCGGGGGTGGAAGAAGGCGGTATTACAGCACAATGCAGGGCGTGGAATGCACAGAGCTTTGGGATGCAGGAGCCCAGGTACCCCACCCCTGCTTGCATCAAGAGGCTATTCGGAAGACTCACGTGAAAATGGGGGTGCAGGGTGGAGGATGGAGGACTCATGGAGATGTCAGGTGGGCAGCCACCCCGGGTTCCCTCACTGACCCCCAGTGTGGCATCCAGTTCACCGCTGGGTCTGGGTTCACCCTCAAGTCAGGCCGTTGGCTTCTCCCCCAACGCCATCTCCCCCCACACCCCAGCCTGCTCTGGCAAGTGAGGAAGCCTGGCACTGGCCTTTTTTGTATGTGGGTGGGCTGGGGGGAGTGCTGCAGGCAGAGGGACGCATTCTGTCCCTGGTCACCATGGGGAATGTCCCCCTTTCTTTGGTCCTGGGCTCCCTGGCCCAAGTGGGTGGCCCCCTGGAGAACAGATGGGCAGGGCAGGCCAGACCACTCTTCTCGAAGGAAGTAGGCAGCACGGGCACTGTAGGCGGGCAGCGAGGGGTTAACAGCCCGCCCACCCCATCTATCAGCCAGCATCTCCCAAACAGACAGACAGACAAGGCAGCTGTCCAAACAGGCCTGTGTACCTGGCCGCGGCCTCAGAGAGGACAGGGCAGTGGCTGTTTACTCTGCTCCCTGCCCTGCCACACACACACACACACACACACACACACACACACACAAATGCACACACAAGCACACACACTTGAGGGCATTTCCATGCAATCTCACCTTGGGCTGGTGCCCCCACCCTAACCTACTAAGCTCCCACCCTGAGTGACAAGATTCCTAAATGCTCATCACCCTTGTTCTAGGCTCGGGCTGGGGGTCTTGAGGAGCTGGTGGTTGACCTGGCTGACTGGTCCAGTAGGGCCATAGTCGCCATGAGTCCTTGGGGGAGACAGGTCATCAGGCAGCAAAGAAGCGCAATACTCATTCCAAGCAATGTCCCTGATGCCCGGACAAAAGCTGACACAGTGGAGCCAGCTCAAACCACCTCTGGGGAATGGGGCTGCCAAGACACTCTCAGGGCCTCCTGTGTCCCAGCTCCCTGCCTCCTTCCTCACAGCTCCCCAGAGGGCTCTGGGGCAGCATCCCAATATAATGCCACCCTTCACCCCTGCCCAGGGGGCCTGGCCCCTTCTCCCTCCACATCTGTCCTCAGATTTGCCCATCACCAGGCTCCTCCTGTGTAGCTCTCCGGGCTGCCCCTCTTCCCTGGGGTGGCAGGGGCCCAGTAAGCCGTGTCCTCCCTGCTCCTCTCTTCTGGCTTCCTGCTCCCTCCTCCAGGGGCCTTGGAGGGGCTCCCTATGCCAGATGCCTGCTTCAGGGCTGGCTCTGTGTCCCACCACACCTTTATCTCATCTCCCCAACCTCGGAAGTCAGGAGAAGAGATTCTTTCCGTTTCCCAGATGATACAACTGAGGCTCCCAGGGGCGTTTTGCCTTGTGTCAGAGCCCCGATGAGAGACAGGGCTGGTGTGGTTTGGCAAAGGACAAACAAGAGCCCCTTGCTGGCATGAGTGGTTTCCTAGTGCCGCGCATGGTGCAGATAACAGCGAGAGGTGCACAATTTTGGCCACATCCCACTTGAGTTTGCAAACCCCATCACCATTACAGGAGCCACTGCTCCCACCTTCTGTGAAATCCCCCAGACCCACCCAGCTGGGTTCTGTCCTGGGCAGCGAACCCCCCCAAAGGCCAGGCCCTGGCCGGCTCCTCGGCTCCCCCACCCAATGTGACATCTTTACGGCACATGCTGGGCCTGCAGGGCCTGGATGGGGCGAGGGGGAGGCAGGACACCTCTCAAGTAACGGATTGTAAATTCCTGGGCCCCGGCTCTCCATCCCTAACAACCTCCTCCCCAGGGCTCACAGCGCCTGTCCCTTCGCAGCCAATTTAAATGAGGGGTCCCAGACCCTGGGCGTAAAGCATTCCAGACTTGGGATAGGGGCAACTATTGTTTCTCTGGGAAAAAATAAAATAAAATAAAAATCAACCGGCTCTCTGCAGCTTCTAATCACTCTCACATGTGCTGGGTGGTTCCTGCCGTGGACAGCCCTCTACAGTGTGTGAGCCCTTTGCGGCACAAGCCCTGTTTCTCCTGGAGCCTGCGAAGGAGGCCCCCATCTCCTCCATACCGTGGAAAGAGCTGGTCAGAGGGACAGCGACCACATCCTGCTCTCGCTGGACACCTGCTCTAATTTATTCCTCCCAATAACCTCACACTGCCACTGATGATCCCATTTCACAGAGGACACAACTGAGTATCTTGCATTACCCAGGACACGGGCCAGCCAGGATCTCCTCAGACACACATGCCTCACAAGATTTGAGCCCTGTCCTTCTAACTCCAGAGCTGCAGACCTTTGCCCTGCACATCGTGCGCCCCACCCCGTGTGAAGACCATCACTGTCCCCTGGAAAGAGCCTGGTCCCAGCAGCCCTGCCCAGGGCAGGGCCTGTCACCACCACAGCTGGGGCCCGGGAGCATCGAGGCTGGTTTTTAATAAGGAAGATGAATTTACTTGCAAGGCCCAGTAGGGGAGGAGGCTGACCTTGGTTCTCCATGCCCCTCTGTAAGGGGAGTGGATGCCCGGCCAAGTGGCCTCTTGCTGGCCGCTGGAGGCCTGGGCTGTGGGGGGCCGCTGCCCTGGGCCTGGAGGGAGCCGGTTGTGCAAGGCCCACTCGCTCTCCCGAATAAGCCCACAGGATATTACACCGCCTTTGTGTGCCTGGTGACCCGGCTGCTGGTTATTGAAAAATTCCACCGCTCGGCACAGGGCAGGCCCGCTGACCCCTCATCCCGGGACGCGCCTATCTTTCAAAAGATACAGGATTAGAGAGGCAGACCCGACCCGGAGCAAAGCCCCGTCTGGGGTGTCTGTGTTTTCGTGGCCTCTCGGGATATTGGCTGGAGTGGGCTCTTGGCGCAGGATTTAATTAGTTGGAATCAGCCTGCGATTACTGCGGCGACTATTTACCCAGCCACTCGGCAGTCTGAGCCCTACTCGGAACAAAGATGGGCCCCTTGGCCCGGGTGGCCAGGCCAGGAGCCCCAGCTGAGCTCGGGCCCAGCTGCTGAGCGGGCAGGGAGGGCTACGGGCCTGGCCAGGCCTTCTGCAGGCACACCTCATTTAGCCGGTATTTGTGGGTTTTCGAAATGCAAAGCATCTATGTGGAGCTTTTAAAAAATTAAAGCATTTTGAGAAATTTATGGCCGATTTCCGAGCGGGGCCCTCCCCCAGCGCATGGCAGTGTGGCCAGGCAGAGCCCGGTTTGCTGGGATGGGACTGGATTCCTGCCTCCGGCATGGGGTTGTGCCCAGGATGCCACACACACTCTGGGGGACTGGTGGGGGCCCCTGCATGGAGTAGGCTGCCCTCGCCCCTGCTGTGATACCTTGGTACCCTGGCTGTGTGTCTGTCCCAAACTGCTCTCCAGGCAACCTCGGCACGGCAGCCTGCTTGCTCAGGAGACCAGTCTGTGCACACAGCTCCGGATGCTCATGTCCACACTCATCTGCATCACGTACACTGCCCTATACACACGCGCTGCCACTGCAGTACCTAGGTCCCGTGGGGAAACGTGCATGTGCACACCCCTGCATTGCACAATACTCCTCCATACCTACCTGCAGTGCCTGCTGATACACACGTGTGTGCTGGCGCTTCGTGCACATACCTGGGCTCAAGCATGTCGGCTGCTCACTCTGCCCACCTATTTGAACATGTGGGCTGTTCGCACATGCCTACACAGACCAGTACAGCTGCAAGCAAGCTGAGCTGTGTGTTCATGCATTCACACATGCACAGATGCTGATATAGCTGCACACACACACACACACACACACACACATGCGCGCGCGTGCGAGCGCCCTCACACATGTGTGCTCATCTCCATTTCCACCCAAGAGGGGCACCTCCTGCCCTGGTGCACCATGCATGCACCAGCCACGGGAGGCTGCCCTCGGAGGGGTGTCACCCTCCCTGGCATCTGGTGACTGCTCTGGGGACTCAGTCCTGCTGCCTAGGTTCCGGGACACTGAGGTCTATGTTCTTGGGAGTTCGGTTCGGGGTCAGTCCCTGGCAAGGCTGGAGTTCTGGCCACTGTCTGTTAGGCAAGCCTTGCTCCAAGATGCCACCAGTTCCTAGTCCAGAAACTCTGCCGACAGCTTCCTCTGAAGCCTTCGTGCCCCTCGTTTTCCTCCCCGACTATGCCATGTGGCCTGAGGTACTTGGGGTCACCCTGGGAACAGAGCAGAGAAGCCAGCTACCCAGAGAAATGGGCTGGAATGCCATCTACTCACACAGAGAAATATTCAGGCACATACAAAGGGGCACAAACACCTGGGACACATGGGGGCGCACAAAGGACCCAGGAATGCACCCACAAAGCACACAGGAGATGTAGGACAAACGGGTCGACACAGGTGCCCGGGCAGGTGGTAGTTTCCCAGGGACATACCTAGACATACGTATGTGCACACACACGCACATGGCTGTGTCTTGAAAGGCTTGAGTGAGCTCAGAGTGGCTGCTGGCTCACTGCTGGTGGCCAGAAGGCCCTGGCAGAGAGGGCAGTGAGACACCCACAGGCTGAAAGGCTCTCAGTGGCCAGGCCAGGGCATCTCACCCCCACAGGTGAGGAGCCCAACCTTGGCCCCGGCTTCAGGCCTGGGCTCTGCTTTCCATCAAGTCTCTCAAACCTCAAACCTGGCACCACCCACCTGTCTGCCCCTCGGCCTGCTGGGCCAGCTTCAGTCCTCTCGGGCCCTGGGTGCCCTCCCAGACACCAGGACATACCCGCTGGCCGCTGCCTTCCTCTGCCCGCTGCCTGCTCAGGCCCTACTGTACACCCTCCCTCGGCCTCCCTCCTCCGCCCTCTTGCTGCTCGGTGCTGACTGCAGAGAGCCGGGTGGCAGGGCTGGACCCTGGGCCTCTGTCTCTCCAGTCCATTTCCAAAGGGCAGACAAGTCCGAGGGGTCCCAGGGTCCTACCTGGTAAAGCACCCACAATGGCTTAGCAAAGGAGGAAGAAGGCAACCTGCCCTCTGACCCTCGCCCAGGAACCAGCCCTCGGAGGGTTCTGTCTGTCTACCACCGCCTGCTAAGCACCTCTCTTGGGGGTGGCGGTGGGGGCTGTGAAAAGGAGGGAGCAGGGGGTCTCTTTGGTATCTGGAGCATGCAGGTTCAAATCCTGCCTCTCTTTGTCTTAGTTTTGTGACTGAAGGCCTGAGACTCCACCTCCAGAGCCTCAGTTTCTCATCCATGAAATGCGATGTTCTGATCTGCCTTTGCTGGTGTCTGGTGAGGGTGCGATGAGATGGGGAGTGCTGAGTCCCCAGGACAAACTCCTTCCTCGGCATCTCTCACTCTAGCCTCCCTCTCCTGATCTGCCCACCTCTAACCTCCTGGCCAGCCACACCGGGAAACTGCCTGCACCCCCCGCCACCACATCCTCCTCCATCGGTCTGCTTCAGTCTCTTCTACTTTCCCCACACCACCATTCACCGAAAACTCAGACACCTCCTGGATCCTATGGCCTGATTCATGGGTTCACTGACTGAGTTAACTGACTGATGCTTGTTGAGCAGCTACTATGGGCCAGGCACTGTGCCAGCAGCTGGGCCCAAGCGCACACTGTGCTTGCCCATTTGCCACATCACATCGAGCCACCCTTTCTTCAGGAAACTCTGCGCAGGTGTACAGCCCTCGTCTCTCCCACATATTTGCAATTCTCTGAAAGCCAGATTTTGATTGTCACCTGGATGCAAAAGCCCTCAAACCACCACCTGGGGTTCTACAGAGCTGACCCTCCCCCCAGGCCCCTCGTCCTCCTGGCTGCTCTGTGGGCACCTCGGCCCTCCCGTCGCGTGTACAAAGGTGTATGGACCAGGGTGCTCGCTGACGCAGCATGTGTGTGACAGCGGAGGCCTGGCAGCAGCCCAGGGGGCTGTCAGGGGGGAAATGGGTTAATAAATCAAAGCTCTCCCGTTCCTGGGACTGTTACGTCATGCTTGTGAAGCAGGAGGTGAATCCACGTGCACTGACACGGGCAGACGTCCTGGGCACGTGGCCGAAGGGAACAGGCAAGTGCAGAGTGGCACGCGCAGAGAGTGGCGCGTCCTGTGCAAAGCTGCGACAACTGGGTGTGCGCTAAAACCCGGCTGGTCAGAAAGGGCTGCACTGTCCGTCGCCTCTCGGGAGGGGCAGGACAGTGACGGGGGCTGGCCCGCTTTGCTTAACTTCTGTTTCGTCTGACTTTTTTTCACAATGAGCAACAGTGACTTCTTTAATATAAAAAGAAAGCAATATGGCATCTATTAAAAAAAAACAGAGAAAAATGTAAAGAAGAAAGAAAATGAGCAATTTGTCAATTCCACCTAAGCACAGCTTTTCTAGAAGTGACACTAATAATGCTCACCAAGGCAGAAGTCCAACACCTTGGACCTGCCTGGCTCCTCTGGGCCCTTGTCCCTAGATGCCCACCCTGCCCAGGCCTGACGCTGGCTTCCTCACGTCTGTGTCTCTGCCACCTCCTGATTCTCTGGGAGTGAAAATCAAACCGAGACGTACAACCAAAAGGACAGAGCAACTCTGACTCCTTAGTGTGGCCTCCAAAGTGTCCTCGGCAGGCTGAGCTATCATCCAAAATTCTCCATGTGCATAAAGCACTCCCAACGGTGCCCAGAACGAAGACCACTGTGACCATGGCCACCTGGACTTCACAGTCCCTTCCTCCTCCGGCCTGTTCTTTCCCTGCTCTCAATTCTTTACTCTGTCCCCTCTCGCGGCCTCACCCTCCTCTTTCTGTAAAGAGATTTGCTGCTGCAGCCACACAAAGGTGCATTCTCCCTGCGCAGGCCCCGCTGGCTTGCGAGCCGTGCTCCTGGCCTCAGGCCCTCCAGAACCTGCACGACCTGAAGTGTGCTCTGCCCTCCTGCCCATCTTCCCAGTTTTTCATCCTTCAAAGCCCTGATTGGCTGGGCCCTTCCTCCAGGGAGCCCGTGTCCTGCATCCTCTTGTAGTTGCCATCAACCCCCACAGGAAGATGAGGAGCCAAGCAGCAGTCTCTGCTTTTCCATCAAGTCTCTCAAACCTCAGTTTTCCCATCTGTAAAATAGGGCAAAAATACTAGACAGGCTGTGATAAGATGGCTGAGATGAAGGCACAGCACTTCAGCATGGTGCATGGTAGGCAGGTAGTTGGGTGGGCAGCTGCCATGCAAGGGCTTCTCTCCTTCTCCCCCACCCACCCGGCTTTGTTTCCTGCATAGCCCCCTGCCACGCACTGTACATGGGGCCTTCTGTGTTGTGGTCTGCATTTGCATTCACCCTGCAGACAATGGTGCAGCCCTCAGGGAGAGCCCAAGCCTCCCTTGCTCATAGAGGGGACACAGCTGAGATGCCCCAGGCTGGCACGGGCTGGCCTCTCTGAAGAGGTGGCTACCTAGGGGCTGGTGGGGGGCAGCTGGTGCCTGCTCTGTTCAAAGGCTAGCGATTCTCCACGGCTAGGGAGGCGGGTAGGGGGTGTCCTGCAGGGCCCTCCTCCACCCAGGGGAAGGGGGGTTCAGACCAGAGACTCGGTGGCCCCGCCCCTGGAGCCCAGCACTGGGGAGCACGGGAGGGGCCTTTGTTTCCCTGGCAAGAGGTGCTGACTCCCTTCTCCAGTCTCACCCTCCTCAGAGGCTCTATTGATACTGCTGGGCGCAGCCGTCGCGCCCTGTGCCGGGTGAGCCTTTTCTCCAACAGTCAGTAAATACTCAATACTGCATCAAAGCAATAAATAGTCATTTTAAGGAAACCGAGACTCAATTTAGCCAGTAGAGTCAGAGGCAGCAGCTAGCAGGGCTGCGGAATGTCACGGCAGGGCTGGCAGCCCACCTCCACTGCCCTGGCTTGGGGGGTGGTGGTGTGGCGGGGCGGGTGGTGACTCTGGGCTGTGCCGGCCGCACTCCCCATCAGGTACCATTTGGGGCGAGGGAGGGGGCGGGGGACCCCCGGGTCAGTGAGGCCGTCCCTGGAGCAGGAGAGAGGAGGCCAGAGAGGGCGAGCGCACGGTGGACACCCCATGCCGCCTGCAGAGCATAATGAGGACAATGACAAGATAAGCAGTCCCCACAGACGGGACTTGCTGACGCCAGGCTCCGGATAAGCGCCGTGTGGGCACCATGTCACTTAGTGCTTCAGCCCCTGGCCTTAGGTAGATAGCTCCCTCCCTACTTTGCAGGCAGAGAAACTGAGGCTTGGGCGGGAAAATTACTTTAGCCAAGGTCAGGAAAGACTTGAGCCTAGTGTGGGCCACGTGTGATCTCAGTGGCGCATCCCTATCTATGGACAAGGGGACCTGGCGTCGCATTCCTCAGCGCCCTGCCCCTTGGTCTCCAGAGGGAGAGGGGCGTACTGTCCCCAACCCATAGCTGTGATGGTCCATCTGATTAGTAGGGAGCTGGGCTGGGTGGAGGACTGGGGGGCGGCTGAGCGTGTGACTTGTTCTCCAAAGTTATGTGGGCAAAACAAACAAGGCTCCTCTGTGAAGGGCTGGGGGG
>PVJO010007981.1:0-65545 GCA_004026905.1 Hystrix cristata | reverse complement strand
CTATGCGCCAAAAATACCAGGCAGAGATAAGAGCATCAAGTCCTACCCAGCTGGCTAAAAATATCCCTGCCCTGCCGGGGAGGCAGGAGATTCCCCACAGAAGGTCTGGCCTGCTGCCCCCACCCTGTGGGTGGCTGGGTGTGGGACGAGCCCATTTCTCCAGCAGGGCAGTCGAGGCCAGGGAGAGGGCAGAGCCCCAGCACAGCATCTCAAGCACCGTGTGCCGGCCGTGTGCCAGGCACCACTTGGCGGGCGAACTACGAGCCTGTTCCTTTCAGAAAAAATGGAGATGCTGCTGCTGATAACAATAGCTGGAGTCATCCGTGGTTACTGAGTACCCACTACGTGCCAGAGCCGTCCCACACATCTCTTTAGCAACGCTGTTTCCTGTCTTACAGATGAGGAAACAGAATCTCACGGGGTTCAAGTCCTTTGCCAAAGTCATACAACTGTGGAAGGGGCAGAGTTGGGATTTGAAACCAAGTCCCTCTGATCCCAGAACTCTTAACCTTTAGCTTGTTCAGCTGAGGCTGGTAAGGCTCAGAGAGGGACATTCACTTGCCTCAGGTCACACAGCAAGAGCCAGAATTGGAAGCCAGGATTTTCTGCCTCCCAGGTCCAGGCCCCTTTCCAGGACCCAAGTGTGTCACCTTGGTCAGTGCCATCTCCCAGCGAGCAGTGTTTGGATTGTGTGTTTGCTCTTCCTCAACGGCAGCCCTGCCTCTGCTACAGCCTCCTCTGTCAGGCTGCATCTGAGCTGAGGGCCCAAGAGTCGATGCCTTCCCTGAGGTGTTGCAGCCCCACCCTGGAGGCAGCCAGGCCAGGGCCTGGGGCTGCCCTGTCTAGACACTGCAGAACTCGGGGCAGTGGCCGCTCCTGTAGGCCTGGCCTGGCTGGGCCCAGCAACAATGGGCCCTCTGTGCCCAGCGCAGGGCCTGCTCCAATGGGGCCGCCCACCAGCTCACAGCTCAGCTCCACACACTTCCGCCTGCGCCTCCCCAGGCCCCTGTGCCCACCCGGGGAGCAGGCATCCTTCCTCCCAGGGCAGGGCGTGGGAGAGCACAAGGCTAGACCAGGGAACCGGTTCTGTGGAATTTTCAGGGCTGGGCTTGGGCTGGGCTGGGAGCCAGGAGGTCTCTGGGGCAGGAGCCAAGCCCTGCCACTACCCTGCACCGAGGAGGCTCCCAGCCCCACTTTATAGCAGAGGAAACTGAGGTTCGAGAGGAATTCCCTGCAAGGGTCACTGGGAAGTATAAATGAATGACAGCTTCCTGGGCAGGTACAGGAACCATGAGCACAGTCATCATGAAGAAGCCACCGTCGGGCTGGGGATTTAGCTCAGTGATTAGAGTGCTTGCCTTGTAAGCACAAGGGCCTGAGTTCGATCCCCGGCACCACCAAAAAAAAAAAAAAAAAAAGAAGCCACCATCTACAGGGCCAGGTGCACGACAAGCAGCACACGCAGGCCTCCTCCTCAATCAGCACAGCCTCCCAGCGCAAGATACCACAGCAGCCCATTCCTACGGATGAGAACACTGAAGTGGATGAGAACACTGAAGCCAAGAGAGACAAAGTCACCTGCATAAAGCCACACAGCCGGCAAGTGGCAGCGCAGGGCCAGGCAGGCACCCAGGTGAGCTGACTTTGGCTTTCTTTACCCTGAAGGGTGCTGGGGGTCAGAGGCTGTGAGGGTCGGGGGCTCTGAAGCCCCGCAGGTGTCCCCTGTGCCTGGTGGGTTCAGAGCCTCCAGCAAGGCCCTTCATGCCACTCCGCCTCCACAGTCCCCACATTGTTGATTCATTAGGTGATTTCCCTGGCAGCACCAGCTGTTCCCAGGGAGGAGAGATGACTGATGGACGGGGTTAGGGCTGCAGGGACCACTGGGCTGGGGTGAGGCAGGCCTGCCCGCGTGGGGCAAAGGTCACGCCTGGCCAGGTGTCCCTCCTGGTGACTATACCTTGCAGGGAGCCCTGGGGGCTTCAATGACAGAGAGGGGCAGGTCCAGCCCCTCCCACCAAGGCCTGGCATTCCCAGGTGCCTGCTCAATGGGAGCCATGGCCCCACCACAGGCTGGTGGGGGCCCCCAAAGAGCCGTGGGCAGGCAGGCAGGCCAGCTGAGCTGGGTAAGGGGGAGCTGAGGAGGAGGCTCCCCGAGGAAGGTATTGCTGAGACAGCCTCTCCATGCCCTCAGGGCTGGGCCATTAAACCTGCTCCACTGCCCAATAAACAGACAGCGACCAGGTGCTGCCGCTCAGCCTCAGTGCCCCCCACATGGCAGCCCTCCGCCCACCACCCGGAGCAGCTGCCAGAGACGTCTGCCTGCCCCTCCCAGCCCCAGCCTGTCTTGCTGCTCAGAGCCCACCCTGGTCCGTAAGGAGCTCCCGGGCCTCCAAGGCAGGCCCTTTCGGGGAGTCCATGCTGGCCTGAGTCACCCTGCATGGGGAGTCCGGGCTGGCCCTGGAGGTTAACCGATGTGAGTGCTCACGCTGGCCCCAGAGATGCTTCTGGGGGATCCATACTTTAGCCTGAAGGTTGCCCATGTGTGGATGTATCTACTCCCATTAGGGGTCACCCTGGGTGAGGCTGCCTCTGCCTGTGTGAGGGCGCTTGCCCATTCTTTTCCCCCTTGCCTGTCCCCAATCTTAGCTTAGATGTTGCTTCTGCTTTTTTTGGAGGGGAATGCTGGGGATCGAACTCAGGGCCTTGCACTTACTAGGCAAGCGCTCTACCACTGAGCTAAATCCCCAGCCTAGATGTTGCTTCTGCAGAGACACCTTCCAGGAGGTCTCTGGACTGTTTCTGCTCCTGCTTCAATAGCCAGTAGTGTGTCCCCAACAGGACACCTCTGCAAAGTGCCTTTCACTGCCTGGTGCATCATTTGTGCCCCTGGTCCAATCTCAAAACCACAGCAGGCAGCTGGGCATGGTGGCGCATGCCTGTAATAAAGGACTGAGGCAGGAGGCTGAGGCAGGAGGGTCACTGTGAGGCCAGCCTGGGCTACATAGTGAGTTCATGGCCAGCTCGAACTACATAGGGAGGCCTGTCTCAAAAAAAAAAAAAAGACAGGTGTCATTTTCATAGGCTTAGTTGTGGCTGCAGTCCTGGCCAGCCACACAAGGTACTCAGGGAACACTAGTGCTAGATGCGAGAAGGAAGGACCTGAAGACAAAATAACGGGGTACAAGAGTATCCAAAGCATTCATATTGGCCTTTACTGTCACCCTGACCCACTGTATTTCCAGCCCTTCTGTGGCATTGGGTGGATTCTAGGCTTTGATACAAGTCCTTTGTAAGGTTAACTCAGAGTGACCGATGGAAATAGAGAGCTACTATCCCAGCTTACAGATGGGAAAACATCTGGTTATTGCTAACCTCAGAGAGGTTATCTGAGTTGTCCAAAATCTCTGTCGGCAAGCCGGAGTTTGACCCCAGGCCACCTGGCTCCAGCGTCCAAGCCCATCTCAGTCCTATTTACCCTGGCATCGGTAGTCACCTCTTGGGCAGCTGCAGGAGGTTCTGCACTGCCCACAGAGCTCATGTGACCCTGGCCACACCAGGATGACGTTTAGGGTTTGCGCAGACACTCTCACATAGGAAACCTCGGAAGCAAGCGGACAACCCCACACAAGACAATCTTGAAGGCCGGTGTAGATACCCCACACAGGGCAATTGCTAAGACCAATGTAGACAGCCTTGCACAGGACCGTCTTTGACACTAAGCCAGGTCTGCAGGGTCCCTGCTGTGCTGTGTGTGCAAGAGGCTGGGCGGGGCACGGCCAGCCCAGCTGGGGCTCAGGAGGGCCTCCTGGGGACAGCGTGAAATTGCCATTTTCTACTCGGGGCTGCTGCTGGAGGGAGCCTTCCCGGGCCCAGCTGGGAGGGTCAGCGAGTGCCCCTGGACACGTT
The DNA here is from genome assembly GCA_004026905.1 of Hystrix cristata. NCBI lineage: Eukaryota > Metazoa > Chordata > Mammalia > Rodentia > Hystricidae > Hystrix > Hystrix cristata. The sequence continues at coordinate 61,639 of PVJO010007981.1, read as the reverse complement.
CCGCCCAGACCCGGATGTTCCTCACCACCTGCCCAGCACTGGTGGCCAGGACAGGAACCAGACGGGCCTGGGGCATGAACTGCCTGAGCTGTCGAGCTCTGCAGGGGTAGGGGGTCCTTTCAGGCCTGTGACAGGGCCCTTCTCAGGTCACACAAAAGGCGCTGGCTCCAAGCAACAGACAGAGAGCTGTGAGTGAGCGAGCGAGTGTGTGCACACACGCGCGTGTGTGCCTCTGTGCACACATGAAAGAGAGGCCCTGACAGACCCGCTCCCAGACACAGCGGCCCCAGGCCGGGTGCATAGGCCTCTCTGCGTCCCAGCCAGGGCCTGGCCTCCGGGCGCCCCTCCCCAGCACCCCAGCCCGACAGAGCCAGGCACTTTCTGAATTTGGCCGCCTGGCCTCTCCCGCTGGGATGAATGCAAATGTCTCTGCCAGGTTTTGGCTTGATAATTTGATTATTTGTTCGGCATTTATCTTAAGCAAAGTGGATGACAAATAACTGCAAACTAATGTGATAAAAACCATTTATAAAGCTGCCTCGTTCGGGGGCCTCCCCCTAACTATTTATGACAAGGTAATAACACTGGCGCGTACGTCCGCCTGACTTTAAATTGGTTACTTAGCGGCATGATGGATGAGGGGCGAGGCCACCTTCTTCTGAGGAGAGCTCCTGATTTCTGATCTCATTTTTGAGGATAATGAATTATATCTAATTAGTCCTTTCCAAATCAAATCAGGAGGTGGGAATTTGGGCTGGGGGAGGGGATGGCAGGCAGCAGCCAGGGCAGTGGGTCAGCGGGCAGGTGCCCAGGCTGGTGGCTGGCGGGAGAGAGTGGCCACACCGGAGGCTGGGCTGCTCCTGCCCACTCCCACGCCCGGGCCAAAGGACCAGACGGACTGTTGCCTCCCTCGAGCAGACCCAAGACCTCTTGCTCACTCTTCTCTGGAAACCACGACCACCAAGTGCTAGTCTCTGTTAGACCTCACTGCTCAATAAAGAAAGCGCTCCTCTGGGCAGACATAGGCCTGTGGCGGGGAGGAAGATGGAGTCCAACCGTGCCTTGGTTGGGTACGCTTGTACAGTAAACGACCTGCACAATAGGACATGAACAGCTGGAGGTGATCTCATCAACCTGAGAGCTCCCGAGGTCCCCTCTCTTATCTTCGTATGCTCCATACCTCATATGGTGGCCAGTGCCACAGCTGCTTGCCGAATGCCTGCCTGACTGAATGGGTGAATGCAGCAAGATCCTTTCACGTCCCAAACTCTGGCCCAGGAGTGGCAGGACCAGAGCATCCATGGCCCTGGGGCAGCAGCGTGGGATCTGCGGTGAGGTTGCCCTGCCACGTTCTCTGCTGAGGCATCCGTGACCCAAAGGCCATGAGTTTCCGCCCTGACTCTGGCCCAGATGCAGGTAGTTCCTGCTTCTGGGGACACAATGAGTTACCTCCGGGGCCCAACAGCGCCTAAGCCAAGTCTTGTCTGCAGAACAGAGGATGATCAGATTCCGAAGCATGGTTGCCTGTCTTCTCGGGCAGCTTTGGTGGCACACAGTTCGCCTGCTGTGCCTTGGTTTTTTTTTTTTCCCCTTTCTGCAGTACTGGGGATGGAACTCAGGGCCTTTGTACTGAGCTACATCCCCAGCCCTTTGCATATTTTTTATTTCGAGGCAAGGTCTCATTTAGTCAGTAAGTTGCTCAGGCTGGGCTTGAACTTGTGATCTTTCCGCCTCAGCCTCCCAGGGGACCGGGATTACAGGTGTATGCCGCCATGCCCAGTGCTGCCCAGCCTTTCCATCCACTCTCCAGGGCTTTTTATGCACTACTGTGTTCACAGTCTGCCATTCCGCTGTCTTCCTTCACAATCAGAAGTCCACTCAGTTGAGCAAGTAGTGCTCCCTCTTGCCAGTAGCTGGCGCTTTCATTCCACCCACTCCCCACCTGTTTTACTTAAAAAAAAAAAAAAATTTCAGAACCAACTATAACAAACTACTCAGAACACGGCAGAATACAGCAGCCAAGGTGGCAGCAGGGCCAGGAGAGTGGGGAGGTGGCGGCTGGTGTCCTCCCAAGAATATGATTCCTGCTCTCACCAGGTGATGGACACAGGTCGGATCTGGGATGTAGAGTGATTTGGCGGGGCAGCATATAACATCCCCAAATCTGGTCACATCGGAGGACAGAGTCAGAAGGCCGTATGTAGTCTGTCCAGCTCAGTGGTCCTCCACAGGGGGTGACCTTGCTCCCCTGGGGACAGTGGGACACGTCTGGGAGCATTTTTGATGGTCCGAGTGGGGTGTATGGTGCCAGCGATGCCCTGGAGTACAGGTAGGGAGGCTCCTGAACATCCTCCCATGCCCAGGACACCCCCCCAAGATGACCTGACCTCCAGGTCACCAGGCCGAGGCCGAGAAACCCCACAGTCTGTCTGGTCAGGGACCCCAGAGAGGGGAGGAGAGCGGCCACCACCCTCCGGCTGGGCTCCTCGGGGCAGCCTGTGCCTTTCCTCCTCATAGCGCCTCTCTCCTTCCCAGGCCCTTCTCCTGGCCTGTTTGAAACCAGGAGCACAGGAGATACCTCTGCGGAGGTTGTTTGATATTTCTCTTCATTAAAGGCTTAATGAGAACCTCTGATGGGTAGGCACCAGGTGAGGGCTGGGGATTTGACACCTGCCTGTTTTCCTTTCTCATACAGAACATCTGCAAAAAATAAATTTAGTAACAGGAAAAATGAAGCAAAACAGAACACAGCTCTCCCAATGCGCTCATCACCGCCTGTGGCTGACCATGAGTTCTTGACCTCATGCTGTTTCCCCTTCTGTCTTGGCTGCTAGGATGCTCGAAGCTCAGTGTGATTGTCTATCTTCGTGCGATGTTAGCCTTAGTGTCTGCGCTCTCTAGGGGTTTGATCCCTCCACTTTTATTTTTAAGACTCTGATGCTTCCCTTCCTCTTGGAAGCTGCCTTCCACCTACCCTTTCAGGAGGCAGCAGGTGTGCCCCATGAATGAGGAAACAACCACTCTCCACCGAGCAGCCACGGGTGAGCCAGCATGTGGCCGACTGCTCATCCATGGTGTCACCTCCAGTGATCCACACGGAGCACGCAACCACACCACAAACCACGGGTGTGAAACGCGCCTTGGTGGTAGAGAGGCTGGGGATTTAGCTCAGTGGCAGAGTGCTTGCTTAGCAACCGCAAGGCCCTGAGTTCAATCCCCAGCACCTCTGTTCCCCCAAAAAGCAAAAACTAAAAAAAATGGTGTGCAGCTCGGTGGTAGAGCGCTTGCCTAACATGCAAGGGTCTGGGATCCAGCTCCATCATTGCAGAATACTCACATACATTAAATGGCGAACCGGACGTCATGTGAAACTCAGCGGTCCTTGAGTGTCTACCATGTGCCAGGCGTGGTTCTGGGTGCTGGGAATACGGTGACAGAGGAGTGAACACCTCTGCCTCCTGGTTGCCCATGTTGTGGAGGACTTGGCCAGTAGCGGCAAAGCTGGGATCTAATCCATGATGCTGCGCCTCTTGAAGACCCCCTTCCTGTTTGTCTGTGTGGCCTCTTGGGACAGAATTCCTCTGGGATGAGCAGGTGTCCCTGGTCAGTGTCCCCCACCCCTCCCAGCCCCGCTGGCCTGTCACCTCCAGGAGGAGCTAGAGCAGCAAGGACGGGGGGCAGCAAGGACGCTTAGACCTTCCCATGGAGGGGGCCACCACCACAGGGCCAAGGGACAGGGCTGGGGGAGGGGCAGAGCTGAGCAAGGAACACCTTTCTGACTATGGCCTCAGGCCAGGCATCTTTGGGAGCATTGCAAAAGTCGATTATGCTACAAGAAAAGCACAGCTCTTCATTCATGTCACTACCGCATCCCTGGCTCCTCCAGGAGCTCAGGAGGAATAGCCCATGTGGCATGCATCTAGAAGTCATTCAGCAGCTGCTCATCTGTTTCCTTCTCTGGAGCTAGGTGCTCACACCTTGGCAGTCAGGCCACGAGACAGAAGATAGAGGCCACGTGAGAGAGGCCCTGCTCTGGGATGCACAGTTACAGGCGGGACAGCCCTTCCTTCCAGCACTCCAGCCCCTGACTGTGGGTCCCCACCCTGCGTGGGCACAGCAGGCCAACCTTTGTACCCACCGCCCACCTGCTCTCCAGGTCCTCACCCATTCGAGCTCAATCTGGCACCTGCTCTCTGCCATGGAGACGTGAGCTCCCAAAACTCGACCCGTCAGGAGCTCTGCCTTCGAGTTCTCTGCCATCTCTGGGGAAGACGGGCGAGTAAACAGAGCCTGACAATATGTGAGGTCAAGGCTGGGACAGGGGTGGCCCAAAGGCCTGCGGAGGCCAGTCAGGGGTGGCTATTCCAGGCAGTGATGGGGAGGGCTGACTGGATGGACACTCGGGCTGAAACCCACCGGAGGGCAGGGGTTCCGTACAAGGAGGAGTTGAGGGTCAGCAGAGGGAGGGAAATGGGTGGCACACAGTGTGGGAGTCCTGCAGGTCACTCAGAACGGCTGGATCATAGAGGCTAATGAGGCTGCCAGGGCCCGGCCAGCAGTTCCTACACTAGGACAGCGCAGCTGTGGCAATGGGCTGTGGTGAGGTGTGGCTAATGCTGTGTTTGACTGACTGCAGGTACAGTGCAGGGGCTGGGCCGCAGGGCCGGGCTGGAGGCAGACAGCCCAGGTACGAAGGAGAGGTAAGGGGGCAGGGGGCGGAGGAAAGGGGTGCTCCAGATAGGACCAGGAAGGTAGATGTTGGGGTCTTGATTACTGATTGGATGCAGGGGGTGTGGAGCAGAGATGAGAGGAAGCAGTGCAGTGTCCTGACATCAGAGTGGAGGTCTCATAGACAGAGGTGCCATCGACCAAGCTAAACAGAACAGTCCACTGGGCCAGGGGTGAGGGTGGGAGGGAGAGATCCTTGTGGGGCTGGACCTGTTCTGTTTCCTGTGTGTGGTGGTGGACAGGGGGGTCACACAGAACCACACACACACACACACATACAGAACCATAAAACATTGGACAAGTGTGATCACAACTGGTACACTATATAGGTGTCAATATCTTTGGTGTGATGCTGTGCAATACATTACCACTGAGAGAAACGGGGCAAAGGGTACCAGGGAATCTCTGCTGTTTCTTACAACTGCATACCAATCTAGAATTTCCCTATAACAAGAAGTTTAATTAAAAAACATCTACCTGATGGGGTTGAGGATTTAGCTCAGTGGTAGAGCGCTTGCCTAGCAAGTATAAGGCCCTGGGTTTGATCCCCAGCACCCCCCCCAAAAACATCTCCTGGAATAAAATCCACCAAGGAAGAGACATGGGCTCAGGACGAGGGATGGGTATCAAAGTGAACTCTGCGCATACGGAAGACCAGACCCCACGGCAGGCTACCTTGGGCCTCTACCCCTGGCCCTTCTGGGATTTCTGTTTCTGGTCTTGCTTGGTCCCCGCTGGGACCCCATCCTGTTCACCTGATTTGGCTGAGGCCAGCAAGCTCCTTCTCTGTCAACATTCCAGAGGTGGGATCTCATCCCCCTGCTGAAGCCCCGAATGAAGTACACCAAGGACCCTCATCACCCATCATCTCCATCCCCACAGGCCACAGGACCTAGCTCGAGGGGGGCCGCCAGCGACAGCATGACCCAGTGTGGTCCCAGGCCCTAATCTGAAGCCCTGTCACTGTGTCCCCTGCCTAGGCCAGGTCTGCTCTGCACTCCACTCACACACACACACAGTCACACACAGGTCAGAGCACACGCTGGCCTGGAGATGTACACAGGGCAGGTGCTGCGGGCACATCATCCTCGTCCCTGCCTAGAAAGCAGGAACCCTTCCTTGCCAGGTGCACCACTCACGCCCCAAACAAATCCCCACTGATAAGGAGGCTGCCTTTGAACGGGAGCCCGTCCCTCCTCTGTGATCAGATAAGCGGGCTGGAAGAAAGAGAAAATCCCAGACTCCTGCTGCGCGGCTGCTCCGCCAGGGGCCGCCTGAGGGCCTGCAGCCCCCTCCTCCCTGCACCCCTCTCAATCATGCGAGGATCACAGGCACCCTGACAGGCCGCTCCTCCGGTTTGGGTTTTAATCTGGGGAGCTGCAGCCGCGGGCGGTCGGGGGTGGGGGGGGCGTCGCTACACCTGGGTCTGCTGCGGCACTGGGGGACCTCACCTCAAGGGATGTAGCTATAAGGACCCCCAAATCTCATAGGATACCAACCTCGGGACCCACCCCCCTTCAGGCACCCTGGTCCTGCTTGCAGGGTCCAGCATTCAAGCCAGACTGTGGGCTCCTCCATCTAAGCCCTGGCTTGTGGGTTCCCACTTGGGGAGGGGGCAGCATTGTCAGTTTGTAGAATTCCCCAGTAATGATCCCAGCTTGCTAAATCTGCAGCTTGGACCCTGCTCTGCAGGATCCTCATGTCATAGATGCTGTGACAAGGGCCCCATTTTTATAAGCTCTAATCTTGGTACTCCCCTTATTTCTGAATCCGGGGGCTGGGCACCAAGAGGCCTGGGGAGAGAGGGACCCAGTGGAGAGAGGGGTCAGGCGGGGGAGGGTAGGGGGTAGCATTCTCACGCCCTGCCTGGGGCCCAGGCGTAATTAGAGGTCTCAGGTGTGTAAGCTGTGGGACAGGGAGGGCTGTGAGGGCCTTCCTTTCGTTTATCTTTCACAAAGACCCCCAACCGTGGGCCACTGTCTCCCTTGAGACAGTCCTTCCGTCTCAGCTCTAGCCTGACCCGGCCCACTGTCCCCCCCCCCCTGCACCTGCCAGCTGTCCTCTGAGTAGGGATGTCCCTGGACCACATGGGGACCAACAGGCCAGGCTGCCCTGGAGCCTGGGGCGGGTCGGACTCCCTCCAGTCCCTCCTTCCAGGTGCCTCCTCCGCCCAGCTGACTCAACAGAAAACTCCATGATTTATTTATGCCCAGGAGCAGCCTCTGCCCAGGATGCAGGACGGAGGAGGATCCATTCAGTCCCAGAGAAGGAGGGGGTGGGGGACGGGGAGAGAGAGGGAGGAAGAGAGGGAGCTATAGAGAAAGGAAGAGACATAGAAGGGGGAAGGGAGGGGGCAGGCCAGCCTCCTTCACCCCGGAAACCCATTCAGGGCCCTGGGCCCCCATTCCCACATCCTAGAGTCCTTCCTCTTCACCACCTCATCTGGGCCTTAGCAGACCCAATTACTTATAATAAACAATTCCGTTTATCTTTATCAGAATCATTATCTAAATTGGCTACATGACACATACTGTTCTCTAAGTGCGCCCCGGGGAGGAGGGGCCATAAAAGCCGGGTTCTGCACTCCGTAATTATCCCTCTATGGGCCATAAACCATTACACTGGTGTTTAAAATAGGTATGGCGAGCAGTTTCTCGGCCGCTGAGGGCTGCCCAGGGCACCCACGGAAAGGATGCGCTGGAAGTTTTGCTGCGGATGACAACTTCCAGAGGCTTGGTGGCTCCTAGCGGGCTCCTGCTGGGTCCTCACCGTAACACCGTGCTTGGGAAGAATGAGGGGCCCAGCTCAGGCAGCGGCATCGAGGGAGGAGGCCGCAGGCCCTCGCCCACCACCAGCTGGGCTCAACCCATGCCCTCCTGGCATAATGAACATCCTCCTCCCAGGACAGCTGCCTCCCGCCCGCTTCTGCTGACTTGGGTTTCCCTGGCTGTTTGCAGAGGCGCCTCCACCGCCTGTGGGGCTGGTCTCCCCCTCACCGCCCCCAGGGAGGGCAACATCAGCATCTCAACCATGATTAAAACAAAACACGGGCCACCCCTCCTCCTCAGAGTCCCTTCCTGCCTTTCAGCTGACCAGGCAGAGCTGCAGCTCTGGCCCTGGCTTCTGGGAACCCATCTCTTCTGGCTGCTAGGAGGGCTGGCATGGGTCGGAGTCCCTATAGACGGCCCCATCCTGGCGACCAGATCCTTGCAGGGCAGGAACCCCTTACTCTGAAGTCACCTATGCCCAACCTGCTCCTAGGAGGACGCAGGAGTTCCCAGTCTTTGGGACCAACAGGGACAAAAGAGTGCTGCACCACAGGACTCTCTGCTGGCCTCTGGGGACATGGGAGACGACAGACAGGGGCCACCAGGCTAAGAAGGGAAGAAAAACAATGCACAGAGCAGCAAGCAGGTGAAGAGGCTTGGAAGGACAAACAAAACGATGTTGGAGAACCATACAGTGCTGTGTGTGGACAACTGATGAGTTGGAAACCAGGCAAGAGGTTGAGGCAGCCTGGGGAGTCCACACCTGCTCGTTTGAGAACCTTGCAGGGAGAGAACTGCTGGGAGAGGGGCTCATGGGAGCCAGGCAGGAAAAGCAGGAGATACCTCTGCAAGGCTCCTGGAGGTGCTGAGTCCCTGGAAGGATGCTGGAGATCACGGAAGGCTTTGCACAAGACTGACAAGGTTAGATGACAAAAACTCACTGGGACCTCAGCATGGAGTGGGGTGTATACCAGGCAGAGCGGCCAGGAAGAGGACACGGCACTTGTGCAGGCAAGGGATGGGGAGCCCAGGGGACAGAGACGAGGACAGGTGTATGACAGACAGTGAAGGGGCCGGATGGCCAGAGAGGAGGTGGGAAGATGCAGGTGGCTTGGACCCAACATCTTGGAGGACATGAGTGCCTGGCTCCCAAACGGCAAGCAGGGCAGCAGGCCTGGCTCTGGATGAGGGGCTCATGCTTATGGAGGGACCCAAAGATGCTGGGTGGGGCTTTGCATCCAGAAGATGCTGGCTCAAGGGGAGCCTGCAAGTCACTGCCTTCCCCAGCCTAATTACCTGGTCCCAACGCAGTCCTTATGGTTAAAGCTCCCTCAATTCTGGGGACCCTTGCAGTCCTGGGAACCTGGTGTCTCCAGCTGGCAGCCCAGTGCCTCCCTAAACCTGGCTGTAGTCTTCAGCAACAGAGAGACCAGGTAGCGGGGTATCCATCCAGCCTTCTCTCCAGCCAGTGTGCTGAGCCACCAAGATCCCTGTGCTCTGTGCTTCCCATCCGTGATCTTTCCCTGTCCTCTCATGGCTTCTAGAAGAGCGATAACAGGCACACTCAACACAGGTAAAAACTAAGCCCAAGAGAGTCACCTACTGAAGGGAGCGCAGCACACAGGAAGGAGGAGCCGAGACCGAAGCCTGGTCCTGCCTCTACCACCCCATCAACATGGTGCCTGGACTTTTCTTCAGCTGCAGAGCCTGGCCTGCTTCTCCCAGGGCAGGAAGGAGCCATCCTCCCGGCGGGCAGCCCCACAGGCTGCAACCTGCCTTCAAGGGAGGCCCCGGAGCCTCGAGGCCTCTTAATGGGCCTATAACTCATTTCCTGGGTTCACTAATGCCCCCAGCTATTAGTGCCGAGCACAGCTAAGCAAACTACAAAATATTCCTCCAACTCAACAATCAATTTCCATATTGTTACAAATGGAGTCCACGCCTGCCTCGGTTCATTTTTCTTCGAGGTCCTTTTTTCCCCCCTTCCCTTTACCCAGTACAGTGAGGAAGTCATTACTGGGTGTTATGAATTTTTGCGAAGTGCTGAAAAAATAAAAACGCATGCTATACCAAGTCCCAGGCAGATACTGGAGAGCTGTCTTTTCCTGTCACCCAGGGAGCTGCCAGGACAGGAAAGCAGAAAGGGAAGGCAGGGATGGCTACTTCCTGGGGACAGGAGGTTAGAGGGTTGGGGGCAGAAGTCAGCTGTCCAAGGAGAGAAGTCTGTGTCCCCAGGAGCTCGCCTAGTCCCTACGTGGGCCTGTGGCAGGCTAGGTGCTTTCGACTCACAGATTCCCCAAAAGGACAGCAAAGTTGCCAGCGATAGCTCCTGTGGCCGCCTAGCATGGTGTCCCAGAGGGAGCACTCCAGCCACCCAGAGCTGCTGGTCATTCCCTGAAGGGGCAGGTTTGAGTGACAGGCCAAAGGTTGAATGGCCAGGATGCAAATCCTACCATCCACTGTCAGGGAACTGGTTAAATAAAGGGCTGGTGGACGCAAGGAGGAGCAGAATGCCCCCATGTGGTGGGACTTGCCCGCTCTGTGAAACCACAAGTCGCCAAAGAGTACACACACCACGGTGCCAGCCCCATTCTGTCCTAAAGTTGTGCATGTGGGACTGAGTATGCCAAACAATGCCTGGAGTGTATTCCGCCTCTCAGGAGTGTGTCTCCAGGGATAGGGCTTGGCTGGGGGACATGTGGAGGGGTCTCTCCTTCCTTTGTACATTCTATATTATTAGAGTCTTTCCTAGCACGTATTGTTTTGATAATAATGATTTTCAAATGATATCTGTCCAATAAAGTGAACTCGTTGGTCTCCTCTTGCATAAAACCTCCCCTGACTCTCCAAAGCAAAAAATGAGTCAGTCTCTCCTTCGAGCGACCCTGAGCCTGGCTCCTGGAGAATCCCAGCACATCTCTCCGGCTGTGCCCCTCCCTTGGTCGGAACCTTCTTAATGTGAGGAGCTGGGTGCTCAGCCCACCTTGGCAATTCCAGAGCCAGCACAGGGCGTGGCACATGAGCTCCAGAGAGAGGGCAAGGACTTGTCCCCAGGGTCCCAGCAGAAGGGCAGGGTCTGGTGGGGCGGGGGCGCAGGGTGCCTCAAGGAAGATTTGATGCATGGACCAAGAGTCTTGAAGAGTCAAACCCTGGTCTTTTGCCAGAGGTGGAAGCCAGGGCTCCTCTTACGGATGGGCCACCTGGTCCTGGCCCACAGGAGGGGGCACACCACACCGCACCAGCCACCTGAGTAGCCTGGCTCCTCTGGGCAGGAAGCCTGAGGGCAGATGGGTGGATGGAGGGACGGATGGATGGGTAGGTAGGCAGGTGGGTGGGATGGTAGGTAGGTGGGCAGCTGGATGGCCAAACGAAGGCGGGAAGACTCAGCACATCTTCCTGCTCTTCTCAGCACACGGCTATCCCTCTTGTCATCCACATTCCACCTGGGTGTCACCTTGTGTCAGAGAGGAACAAACCGTCTCTGAGGAGGCTCCCATCTCAGGATGCCGTGGAGCCGAACCCTCCCCTCCCTGCCCTCAGTGGAGCAGCTGGGGTGTCATCAGCCCCTGCTTAGAGTCCCTCTGTGGCTCCTTTGGACTCCAGAGCTGCTCAAACTCTTAAAACACGGGACTTAGAATTCTGACGACAAGCTCCACTTCCTCTCTAGGTCCACCTGGAGTTGTTTCCTCTTACGGATGGGCCACCTGGTCCCTGCCCTCCCTCCTTGTGTGCTCGGAGTCCCTGGAGGGCAGGTCTCCCACCCCTCAGCCCTGCCAGTACCATCTGACTTCACATCTATACAACCATCTTCTCCTCCATGGCTCTTCTCCCCCGCAAGTCGCCCTATATGTTCGTGCAAGCTGGTCACTGAGCAAGATGCTCGTCAGGCGGGTGAATGAGTTGAAATCACGTGCTCAGGGTGCCAACTACGCACTGCAGGGAGGCCTGGGTTAGACATAGTCCTGCCAGGCCCTGGGGCATCCTTCAAGCAGAGAGGGTCATCCCAGGATGGGTGGCGTCCACGTCTGCACTCCTTAAAGACTGGGAGCTCTCCAGGGACAGGGTCCAGATCTGAGTCCTCCCTGGGTCCCTCCCAAGGGCCACCAGGCCCAGAGGAGACGCTGGTGAGAGGCTGGGCCCAGGGCAGAGCACAGAGAAAGGTGCCCACTACTCTGGGAGAGGTGAGCTCCTGTCCGGGGGAGGTTCCTCCTCCCCGAGAGGCTGGGTGACCAGGAGCAACCAGCAGGCTGGGACAGTGCAGCGAGGCAGGAAGCCTGCTGATGCTGGGCCAGGCGGGAGTGAGAAGCGGGGCGCTCCGACAGCAGGTGGGCTTGGCGGGTAAGCGGATGTCTCTGTCATCACTTGGCAGGGATTCCGAGGAACTCCGCATTACTGCTGAAAGGGCCTGTCCTGCTCGACAGAATCCCCAGGAAAACACACTAGTCTCCTCCAGTGCCTGGCTCGCGAAGATGCTTTCTGGAACTCTGCTCACCGTGGACCCAGCTCAGCCTCGGGACAGCCATTCTCCCCAGGTGCCAGGGCCAGCAGGACGCAGGGTAGGATTCTCACTCAGGCCAGCAGACGGGCAGAGCCCTCCTCTCCTCCCCTGCCCCGCTTTGGTGAGTGACCACCCGCCCGTTTCATTTCACAATCCCACAATGCAGGGGCCAAGGGGCCTTGGGGGGAAGCAGGGAGCACCTGATGTAGGGAACGACTGATCCCCAAAGATAACTGCCTGGAGGCTGCAGGTGGTGGGTGCAGCCCTCCAGGAATGGGGCAAGCAGACTCAGGGAAGGCGGCGGGACAGGGCAGGTCACCTTTCCCCTCTCTCTTTTCTGTGCCTGCTCCCACCATCCTCTGCTGGCCATTAAGCTGTACTGGTGACAGTAACATGGGAGGAGCCTTCCAGGCGATCAATAGCTCACCCAGCAAACAGGTTTTTCAAACTGCAGTTTATGGATTTCTCTCCCCATCTCATTCTTTAAGGCTGACAGCTGCGGAGCTGATGGGGGGGACTCTGCGGCCCGGGAGGGAGGTGTAGTAGGACTCGGAGCACCAGGGAAGCCACTGTGGACCCAGAAGCCTGCTGGCTGGTTACCTGGCAGGGAGAGATGGCTCCCACCTGGCATCCAGATGGCCCTTTTCTAGCCTGGCCTCTGCTCTGCTCCACTGTGCTGCCAGGGTTGGGACAGGGCAGGGCCAGACCACTTTCAGTGCTGCCCCTTCCTGTTCACTCCACCTCTCTAAGCCTCAGTTTACTCATCTGTAAAGTGGGCAGAAGATTGGTGCCTACTTCCCAGGGGCACTGTGACAATTCAGTGAGGACACAGTATCAGGCATGCAGGGAGTGTTCCCTAAAGGGCACAAGGTCTCCTGTCCAGAGAATCCCTCAGCAAGTACTAGGGACACTCCCTCGTTACCCTGCCCTGGAGCACTTTTTTGCTAGGCAACAGGACGTCCTGGCTTATACCTGGGCCCCAGCATAATTATTAATAACATTCCCTTTCACCCCGAAAGTGTCCTGGTTTGGACAATAAATGATACAGTCCCTAATTTGCTGCGCTGCTCAGCTATCGCAGGGACAAATCGCACAGCACTAAATCTCATCAATGACCTAGAGGTAGAGTCATGGAAGAGGCAGCAGAGGTCCAGAGAGGGCAATGCGACTCTAGCAGGAAGTGACCGAGCCAGGGTCACCTGATCCTGGTCCGTGTGACCCACTGCACCGAGCGGTCCACACTCAGCAGTTCTGTTGGCTCAATCTAAAGATGCAGCGTCAGACTCAGACGCAGAGACTGGGAGCTCCTGGGCACCCGCAGCTCTTCACCCGCCCACGGGCAGGTCACGGAGCAGCCGCCTACCTGCAGAACGCAGGCCCGCCCCCCAGCTGTGCACACAGTTGACCTGACCCCGGATAACTAGCTGTGAAGATCTTATCAGGCGTTGATTCTGGTGCTGGGGGCTGTGGCTGCCCCCTGCCTCAGCTCCTCCCTGGCCCGGGATCCTGTTTTCTTTCCTAAGTGGAACATCAGATTACTCAGCTCTGATTTCGCTGCCGAGTGGGGGGCAGGAGAGGGACGGGCCACTTAACACCTAGACACGGGTGAGGCCCACAAGGGGGCTGCTTATCTATCACCTGCTGACTGAGGTCCTGTCCGTACCCCGGGGAGGATGAACCGGAGGGGTCTCGGACCATTTTCCCTCCTGCCCCAGGGCAGCAGTTGGTCTCCTCAAACTGGACGAGCTGAGCTGACCCACGGGAGTGTTTCTCCCCTTGTTTCACTCCTTCATTCTTTCATTCCTTCATTCACTACACAGACCCTCCCCACTGTCCTTGCTGTCACAGTATGGGTGGGTGATGCCAGGTTGGGGACACCCAGAGGAGGCCCATCCAGCCCTTCAGGTGACTGTGGAGGTTGCTGGGATGCCCCGGGATGTGCAGGGTTTGCCTAGTGTGAAGGAGGGAAAGGTGTCCTTGGTGGAGAAAGGAGCACGGACCAGGGCACAGAGGCCAGGGAGAGGGGTGACTAGGTGGGGCTGAGGGGCCGGTGATGGGGCCAAGGGTAGGCGGAAGGAGGCCCCAACAACCACCGACACCTGGCATCTGGACCCCAATCTCTCTGGAAGGGGCCAGGAAACTTCAGAATGGCTGTGGGCGAGGCTGAGAGCCCTGCTCTTGGGCTTCCCTGGCAGGCGCATCCGCCTGTCCATCCATCCATCCATCCATCCATCCATCCATCCATCCATCCTTTCACTCGGTCACGTGTTGAGGACTACTCATGGGGTCAGAGGGGTGCTAGGTTTCGCTGTGGCAGCAGACAGACTGAGCCGGAGGGCTCGTCCCACTAGGCCTCCTCAACTGGCTGAAGCACCCATGTGAACCTCGCTGCCACGCCATTAGAAGCCTCGAGACACATACAAGAAAGCTAGGGAGTAGTACGACTGTTCTAGTTGGGGGGAAGGAGTGGTGGGGGAACCTAGCGAGGACCCCAGCAGATCTGTGTCCTCTCCAAGCCTGTTTCCTCATTTTGTAAAAGGGACAAGATCGTGGTCCCCACCTCCTAGAGAAAAGGCGCATGATGCGTTCCGCCCAGGGCCTGGCCTGGAGTAGTGCTCTGAGTGTGAAATGTGACCACGGCTGTGCGTGTCCGCTAGGGCCACAGCAATTGGCTGGCTGGGACCTGTGTAGGCTGTGGCCATGGAAGTGGCACTGGACACAGGGGAAGAGACGGTGATCTCAGAATCTGCCAAAGGACAGAGAGGTTGGTCCGCTGGTACAGAATCTGCCCAAAGACAGAATCTACCTGCCTGCGAGACTGAGCCAGCAGCCTGGTAGCCAAGGGGTGGGACTGGCTCCAGGAAAGCAGCTTGGGCAGGATGCTGAGGAGGAGGAGGAGGAGGAGGACTCACGGAGGGAGGTTGCCATTTCTTCCACATGGCGTGCCCAGCCCTGGGAAGACCACACTATCAGCACCAGGGTCCAGAAAAGTACATATGTCTAGCATGATGTTGTGCCCAGCAACTAGCAGGGGACACAAACTCTCAGAGCCTCAGTCTGTGCCCCCATGAAATAGGTACAGTAATGGAACTCATGCTTCCTGCAGATGCAATGAAATGATGCTCTGACAGCATATTGCACACTGCCCAGCACACGGTGAGTGCTCCACCCAGGACAGTGTGAATGAGTCCCACAGCCACAGAGACCTGGACTGGGCCCATGTGCTCCAGGAAAGGCAATCTTCCAAACCAGAGCTCGGGGTCTGCAGGCCACAGAGGTCACAGACCCCCCCAGCACCCCCAGGAGGCCTGAGGCATTCACCAGAGCTTCCTCGTCAGGCCGAAGGCCACCTGCCCACCCCACACAGCCCTCTGTCCAGTGGCACTCTGGTACCTGGGTCGGAGGGACTTGGTCCCCCTCATGCTGCTCCTCTGCTCAACTGCAGGAAGGCCACTTGCAAGAGCCTCCTGAGCTGCCCCGGACTCCCTTCTCCAGAAGATGCTTTACAGAACATGTCCAGGAGCAGGCAGCGCCTGGGAACAGTCTCTCTGAGTGTCCTCAGAGTCCTGCCCTGCTAACCGAGGGCAGAAGCAACCAGGTGTGGGCACTGGCCTGCCCTGGCTGTGATCCCATGCCTACCCTCACCGGGAGCGGCAGACAGGGGCTGCAGTGGACACAGCCCTGACCTGGAACTTGGAGAGTGTGCTGAGGCCCCGAAGGACTTGTCACAGATGACAGGCATGTCACCCCAAGGCCTGGGCCTGCTGTGGCCTCTGCCCTCAAATGCAGGCTACAGAAACCAGTGGCAGTGTGCGCAGGGGGTGGGGCTGGCCTTCCTGGCTCTGCAGCTGGCCGAGACTGAACAGGACGTGGCCCAAAGCCACTTGCAGAGGTGCCATAACAAGGCCTGTGGGGCATAAAACTCACAATAGGCAGAGTAGAGGGCTTGGGTACCACCGCCAGCTCCCCACACCTCGGCAGGCACACGCCTGGGCCCGAGGCTCAGAGGGATAGCTCCAGTGGACACATCTTTAAGTATATACAAGGGTGTGTTCTTTTTTTTTTTTTCTTTTTTCTATACATTGGGCTGTAAAATCTGGGCCATCCCGCCGCCTGTATTAACTGTGTTAAGGAGGAATTATAAAAAGAAATCAAATTTCCCATAGCATTTGAACGCCATTAAAATGCCAAACAATAAACTACCAGGCTGCAAATTAGATCAGTGGAAATATCAAACACATTGAGGTATAAAATCCATAATTGCATTTAGTGGCAGCCGTCCCTGGAGAGGCCCTGCTAAAGATCATCACAGCCCCACATATGAGAAGCTATTGACAGAAGAATAAAAATCGACAGGCCAACCAAATAAACTGAGCAGGCTTCATTAAATATTCAGCAATGGAAATGTGACTATCCCGGGCCGCTCCCCTCGGTCCCATCCGGACCTCCCGGCCCCAGCTGGGGGCTCAGCCCCTGCCCTCCTCAGTCACCGACAGCTTGCTCAGGGGGCAGAGGAGGGGGCCGGCTGAGGGTGATGGTGAGGAGGCAGCAGCAATAAGAGCGGGCTCCGCAGGGATTATTATTGTTGGGCGGTGTTATTAGCTCTCACCCCAGAGTAGGTGGCCCCGAAGTCTTTAATTAGGTCATTACAGGGTAATTTCCAGGGAGATTTTAACTCCTTAGCAGCTGAAGAGTCTCAGCCCCAGAGCCCAGATTCCCGACAGGGGTGAGGGAGGGTGGGGAACCCAGGAAGGGGCGGGCCAGGCTTTGTCTGAAGCCCGGGAGCAGAGACACCTGCTCCAGGTCAGATGCAGAGAGGATGGGTGGCCTGGCCAGGACCCTGCGCTCAGTCCTGGGGGCCACCCTGCTTCAGAGGGCCCTTACCAGGCCAAGCAGGTCTCCAGCCCTGGGACCCCTTCGCCAGGGCTGGCTCCAGGCTCCGTCCTGCCTTACCCAGCTCCTCTCTGTGTCCTCTCCGCGCCTCTCCTCTCTCCTTGCCAATTACCTCTCCCTTCTCTTCTCGGTCCTCCCCGCCTCTCCTCCTCTTGCTTCTCATTCCGTTTCTCTCCCATTCTCCTTCCCACCCCTTTCTTCCTCTTCTTTCCTCCTCTCTCCTCCCCTGCCCTGCTCACCTAGGAGCCTGGCGTGCGACCCGCCTCCTCCTCCTCCCGCTTCACCTAGGAGCCCGATGCCATGTATAATGCATGCAATGGAAGCGCCCAATAGGATTAGGCACCTCCGCCCGTCCGCGCGGAGTCAAGTTTATGTAAATGACTGATGACAGCGCTATTGTGTGAGGAATATCAATGGAGTAATTACAGTTACATCGGGCGCCCGCGCCGCCGGCCCGTGTTAATTTTTCACCGGCTCCCCCGGGAGAGATCGCAGCCCGCTCCGAAGAGCACAGCTAATAACGGGAGCTCCGAGCCGCCGCTGCGCCACGCGCCCCGAGGTCTTTCTGAGCAGACTGCTAAGCACTGGCTGTCTCCCCGGAGAGCCGAGAACAGAGATAAAATGATTAAAAACTGCCAAGCGGGCCTGGCAATCACTCGCTCCGCTGTCAGCCTGAGACAAGACAAATCTCTGCGATTTTTCTCTTTCCTCTTCTCCCTTTGTGAGCTCCCGAGCTGGGACGCGGAGGACCGGGTGGGGTCAGGGTCAGCTCCCCGGGGTGGCAGGGCCGCAGGCAGGGCAGCCGGTGGTGGAGGCGAGGGCACCGGCCTCCTGACCTGGGGCTGGCTGCAGAGGAGCCCTGGGGTCCAGCCATTCTCTGGCTCCTCCAGGAGAAGCTCCGTCAGGACGCATCTGTCAGGGCACACCTGTTGGGGGATGTGGACGCGCACACCTGTGAGGGCAGACCAGCCGGGGCGCACCTGTCGGGACCCACCCGTCAGGGACCCCAGAAGGGAGGGGTCTCCTGGCCCTGGCCCAGCATTGCTGCCTCCCGTCCCGTCTCCTCGCACCACCCCAGGCAGCCCAGCACACGGACAAGGATCCCGACCACAGGCCCAAAGCAGATCCCCGGCCGATGTCTGCCTCTTCCGGAGTGGGGGTCCTGCCCACATGTCCACCCAGCCCCTTTGGCCTGGACCCAGCACCAAGAGGAGAGAGGAGGGGAGAAACTACTGACTGCCCCTGTCTCAGGGAGGCTGTCACCCGTCAGCATTCTGGCTTCGCTGCCATGATAAAGGTGAGAGGAAATTCCTGCTGGACCCTCGATTGCTGCTGGGCCCTCAGAGTGTTGGCCTCGGACATCACAGGTCAAGTGGAGCATCTGCTGCTCCTCCTGTCACACCCATCCCACGTATACATGTCACACCTGTAGGACCCCCAGGGACAACCCTCTCTGTGTCCCAGTGGAGCCCGGAGGGCCGACATCACACCCTGACGGCCCCCCCCAGATCCACAGCATCCCCATGACAGACACACGTGCTGCATACTTGCCAGCACTCACACTCCGAGTCTGCTCAGGGAGATGACGCCACGTGGGCACCTTGGCCTTAGGCACAGAGGGACATGTGTGGGCATGTGGCGCAACATTCCCTGCCCCTGCCTTGCGTATGCGCTGGCACTGAGACGCAGGAGGATAAGCCAGGGTCCCCAAGGAGGTGCGGGGCCTGCCTCTCCAGATGCTCGGTGTTCTGGAGCAGAGTGTCAGGCCACCCACCACCTGTCACAATCAGCTCAGCCGGAGCGGGCCACACAGGTACGTGAGCTGTGCAGGAAGAGGCGCAGCTGTGACGGGCCCCAGACAGCACTGGCTGGTGGCTTCTGGTTGGTCATGGGGTGACAAGACCAGGTGTTGTCCATGCCAGACTGGGCTTGTCCAGACCAGGCCCCCAGCTGCCTGCCTCTTGCCCAAGGCTCCCTGATTCTGTTCTAGGCAGGCTGGCCGGACAGAGAGCTGGCATCTCACAGCTGGCCATGTGCATGTACACAGACACACGCAGACACACACACCACACTGTCGCTGGTAGACTCGCATGCACACACACTAGGTGTCCGCCGACACATGTCCACACATATCTACTAAGTGTCCACCTCAGACCAGGCCCTCTGCCAGATGTGAGGTCAAAGCCCTGACCAGGCGCAAGGTCAAGGTGGGACTCTCCCAGAGCTGACACCCACACATGTGCATCTGCAGCCCCTCGGACTCAGGTGTGCACAGCTCAGCCCTGCGTACCTGACCTCTCTAGGCCCTTGTGCACACTGATCTCTGCCTGAAGGCAGCTCCTCTCCACTCTCCCTGGAAAATTCCTCCGCTCTCAGGGTGGATGCCTCTTCCTCCGGGAAGCCCTCCTCCATGCCTCTGGTCTGGACCCGGAGTCCCTGTGCCTCCTCCATCAGAGCCCTCACCCAGCTACTGCCGGGCATGTGCTTCTCTCACCCATAGGACGGTGAGTGCTCTGGGGCAGGGCTGTGTCCTCAGTGCCTGGGACAAGGCACACAGCGGCCTCTCAGCAGAGACTAGACAGGAAGGAGGGAACCTGGTGGTGTCTGCGCTGTCCTGCAGAAGGGCTGAGCAGAAAGGCTCAGCGAGGGGACGGCTTGGCATGAAGACACCCAGCGAACCGTGGGACCCTCAGGCTGCCCTCTGACAGGAAGTGGCTGTCGCTCCTGTCACTCACTGTCCCCAATGCCCACTGTCCCCATGCCCCCTGCTTCCCGCTGGAGCGCTGGCAGCCTGCAGGGCAGCTCCTGGCTCAGACAGCCTGAGCTCAGGCCTGGCTTTCCTCCTCCCTTCTCCCTCTTTTCTTTCCCTTCCCTCCCCAACCTCCCCTCCTCCAGGAACAGCAGCCCAGGGCACCACTAAGGCTCAGCCCTTGGTGCTATTTAGTCAGATCCGAGTCCAAATCACCCACTTCCCAGCTGGGTGATATCAGAACAGCTGCTCAACCTCACTGAGCTCCAGTTTCCTCAGCTGCAATTTCGCGAGGCTTGAACAATAATAATATAGCAGCTATCATGTCTTCCTTTGCTGGAAAGCCTCATTTGGGTTTTGAGTACCCATTTTACAGGTGAAGAAACTGAGGTCTAAGGAAGAAAGTGATGCAGAGAATCATCAACACAGACCAGGCTTGTCGGCTTACACGCCTTTGCCCGAGCAGTGCCCCAGGCCCGGCGTGGCCTTGCCAGCGTCTCTTCCAACTGCAACCAGCTTATCTTTTTTTATTCTTTTTGGTGCTGAGGATTGAACTCAGGGCCTTGTGCTTGCCAGGCAAGCACTCTAATCTCCAGCCCCACAACCAGCTTTTCAAAGCCTCCTGTGCCCACCTCCTTTGGTCTCATCGATTTCAACAGTGCACCCCCTTGTCTTCAACTGAGTCCCTAGATGTCCTGCTCCATCCCACGGCAGAGGACAGTGCAGGGGCAAGGAACTCCTGTGACATCAGTGGGCTGTGAGGAGCGGGGCAAGTGCTCTACTACCTCCAGCCCTTCTAATTTTATTTGCAGTTTCCCTAAATTCTCTAGAGCAGAGCAACTTGGACTAGAATTTGCTAGCCTCCTGCCTCAGCCTCCCGGAGTGCTGAGATTGCAGGTGTGAGCCACCACACCCAGCCTGCCTAGCTTTTTTTGAGGGATGGGCCTGTGCTCAGTGCTTCATATTCTCCTCTTGTTAATCCTTCCCACGACTTGGAGAGTCTCAAGAGTTGTACACATTTTACAGATAAGAAAACTGGGACACAGAGAGGTCCAGGGACTCAAGACAGAGGTTAACAGATGTGACACCAGGCAGGGCCCACAGCCTGGCATTCAGGGTTTACTGGGGGTCGCTGCAAGTGGGTACAAGAAAGGATCCCCACGCGGTGGGCCCTGAGCCCCACCTACTGTGTGCCAGGCCTGCTCCTGGCCCCTGCTGTCCCTTGGCTCGGCACTGCAGTGCCCGTCAGTCCTGGGCGGTTTGCATCCGTCTCCTTCCCTCCACCTCTGCAGTGTCCACGCAGGGCCTGGCACAGAGGGGGTTCCGGTGTTCCTGGAATGCCTGCGGGAATGGGACCCCATGTTCAGACCCAGGCACATCCAGCCCTCTTGCTGGCGCTCTGGTCACTGCCAGACATGAGGCTGCCCTGGTCTTGGGGCTCTGGACACCTCCCAGAGGGCCTCATCCCGCTGAAGTCGGTGCTTCTCCTCTGGCCCTCTGCCTGCGCCTCGGCCCCAGGCACTCCAGGCTTTGATGACCCTGCTCACCTTGAGGTCCTGGTATCACCCCAGTCCTTCTGCAAATACTGAGCACCTGTTGTGTGCTGAGCACACCTCGGCCACCACAGGTGGGAGCCACCAGGGGCAGAGGGCGTCTCAGAGGCCAGCTCGTGGAATGGTAAGCTGAGTTCCCTTTCTGCGCTTCAGCTCCCATCTCAACAGACTGTGTCTCATAAACTGGTCAGGATTTAATGAGATAATATGAGTTCTTAACTTAATGGCTGCACAGCATAAAGGCTCTACAAGTAGAGTCAAGCCCTTCTGTTCCTTCGTGCTGGCCTGGTGTGCGACAGCCAGGCAGGGAGCTCACAGCCCTAATGGAGGAAGGAAGAGTGAAAAGAGGATGTGCTGGTGCCCTACCCTCCAGTCTTTGCCCTTTCCTGCTTACTAGATGCACTGACTTCGCCCTGCCACCCCGACTCTGGTCCACACACGGGGCTTTAGGGGGAGAGAGGGAAACACTGCCCCAGCCAGTCTCCAGGATGGCCAGGTGTCCCTGCAGGTCTCCTCCAGACCCACACCTGCTATAGTCCAAGCTATGGATGCTGCACATGAGGAAATGAACCAGCCCTGGGGAGTGAGTGCAAGACAGACAGACAGACACTGTTCATTCATTCATTTGCAATGACACGGCACAAGGACACTGAGCACTTAGTGCCCATCCCTGTGCCAAAAAAGCAGGGGAGCCCCTGGGCAGAGGTGCCCAGACCTCAGTACGCACAGGCACCCCAGGGCCAGCGAGGAATGTAGACTGACAGGCAGCACCCTGCGCATTCAAGTCCGTCCCCAGACCTGGAATCTGCATGTTGGACAGATGGCAGGTGCAGACCCAGCCTGGGGGGAGGAGTGGGGCGCAGAGCTAGGGAGAGCCCAGGATACTCGCTCGGCTCTGTGTCAGGCCTTGGGGGGGGGGGGCTGGGGGCTCACCTGGAAAACCTTCTCGGCCTGGGCAAGACCCACAAGTGGGCCAGAGCTGGAGGCATGTGGGTCTCCAACAAAACAAACACGCAGGGGCACTTGTCCTGAAAGGGAGGATGCTAAGAGCACAACCCCAGGACATTAAACCGAGCGCAGGCCCTTCTGTGTGTCACATGCCCACGAAGTCACGTGTCTGTCTATAGACCTGGCCCAGAGTCCTCAGATCCAAAGGCCTGAGTCAGGCAGCTGAGTAGAGGTGTCCCAACTACTCCACCTCTGACTCTGGCCTCTGTGACTCTCCCTCTGCTCTGTCCCCAACTGCAACCCTCAGAACTGCCACCTAAAATTGCCTTGAGCCTGGCCCCTCTCTAGGTCACTTTACTGCCCTCACCTCCAACGTGACAGCCACCGCTTCCTGACAGTGTCTAATCTCGTGCTCATGCCACCGGTGTCATCCCCATAAAGCGCCTCTCCAGTTCCTGCCACTGCTCTGTCCAATAACCTTCAATGGCTCCCTCCTGCCTGCAGGATAAAATCAAAGCCCCACAGCACAGCCACTGGCCCCTGCCCCGCTCAGCAGCCTCCTCTCCAGCAGCCCCGCCTGTCCAGCCCAACCCACCATGCGCAGCCACTGTTTAACTCCTAATGTTCCTTTGACCGGTGCCCCCTCCAAGATGCCCTGCTGGAGCCCTGCTCAGCCCCAGCCTCCCATCTCAGGCACCTCTCCAGGATGACCCAGCACACAGATTCTGGCTGCTTTCTTGTGTCCCTAGGCAGACCCCTGCCTCTAAGAAAAGTAGCTCATGTTGATAGCTCATGCATATCAATTCATTTAGTTCTCCCAATAATCATAGTGAATAAGTTCTTTCATTACCTTCATTTTACCAGTGAGAGAACAGAGGCTCAGAGAGGCTGAGGAATCTGCTGGGAGTCACACAGCCTCACAGAACCCAAGCCTGGAGTCCAGCCTAGACAGTCCACCCCTGATCTATTCCCTATACTTCTTTCGGTACTAACTGAGCACCTACTACTGGTATATCTTGTTATTTCTAAGGCCTGGAGCATATAACCAAAGCATTGTATCTGCTGAAGGGCTGTGGGAGCAGCCATGAGAAAATTGGCAAGAACCACACTCCTGAAACACTGTGTCTGCACTCTCCTTTAAACACTATAGCCCTTAACCAGGTATTAGGTTTTCAAGAGATGGAGGGAAGCGAGGCACAGAGAGGGAAGGCTCCTAGCCCAATGGCACACAGCTGAGTCTACACCTCTATGCTAAATCTGAGGCTCCAAAGCCCTGTTGAAGAGTCCTGTTAAGGGGCTGGGGGTGTGGCTCAGCGGGAGAGCACTTGTCTAGTGTACATGAGGCCCCGGGTTCCATCTCCAGCACAGGAAAACGAAAACAAGCAAACAAAAGAGACCAAAGAATCTGGTGAAGCTGTTGGCCTTTTGAGAATTCTAATTCTGGGGTCACAGACTTCAAGGAGAATCTGGGCATGGTGGTGTGTACCTGTTGTCCTGGCTATCTGAAAATCAAAATCCCTTGAGCCCAGGAATTTGGGGCCAGCCTGGGCAACACCAAGGCCAGCGTCTGCAAGGACAGGAACTGGGCTGGCATGAGTCCTGTGTGACTGTGTCCCACACCTACCCCATCCCACCCCGTTCACTCATCCTGAGAGCTCTCCAGTGACCGGGTGGGCTGGCCCCTCCTCGCCCAGATTAGCTGGCAACTAAAAGGCCACCAGCTGGGTGCTGAGAATGTCTACCCAGCCACCCCAGTCTCCTCTCTAACAAGCCCTCCCCGGAGCTCTCCCCAGGCAGAGCACAGTGCTGGGTCTGAGAGACTCCCCAAGCCCCCAGCAAGATGTTTTCTTTTACAAGTTATTATCATTACTGCTATTTTAATTGAAATCTTCAATGGCTAGAGGTATTTTTTGGCAGGCATAAGGGCATGTCTCCGAGAGGGTGGCATGTGGGTGACTGGCCTGAGTTCTTGCCACATGGGATGGTGGGCCAGTGCGCAGCCAGCCCTGTCCACCTCTAGGAGTCCCAGTACTCACTTAGCAGGCTGATGTCCCACAGAGGGGCTCTGCCCTGCCTGCTCCTCCAACTCCAGGCCTGGCGACTGACTGCAGCCAGACCTGGAGAGGAGGGAGGCGGGGCACGTGGGAGGAGGCTGAGCCCTCACCACAGGCCCCTTTGCAGTTCAAAGTGACACGCTCAGGCAGCCATCCCTTCAAAGGGCAGACAGTGCCTGCCCAGAGTCTCCGGGTCTCCCTGACCGGCAGTCCGGAGCCAGGAAAGCTGGCTGTGCTCCCACCCACAGGGTGTAGCCACTTGCCTGTCCCCTGCCTGGTGGGCCTCGCTATCCCGACAGGGGCACAGACCCTGCTGGCTACACCTTGCTGTGCAATCCTGGGAAAAGCACCTTCCCTCTCTGGATTCCCCTGGTCTCCTCATGTTTGCCAAGCACCCCAAAGGTCCTCAGGGAAGGCCATGAATGAAACCCAAGGTGCTGCTGAAGAGGGTGATGATCTAGCCTCTTTCTAAGAAGCACCAGCTCAGACCCAGGACTCCTGAGCCTGATTCCCGTCAGCTGCCCACTAGCTGTGTGACCTTGGGCAAGTCATTCCACTTCTCTGTGTCGGCTGTCTTATCTGAATACAAAAACAACACAGGGGCCAATGGCACAGTGTCACTAAAGAAAAGGGCTTAGCGGGCCACAAGTGCTACTGATGCTGCCCCGGCTGTCGGAAAGCAGAAGTGTTAGCTACCGAGCAGTGCCCCGGTACCCTGCAGATAGCAGGCTGCTGTGGGCTTCCTCCCTGTCTGTTTCCCTAGCAGCTGGAATACAGTTGAAAAAAAGCACCCAGCCTGCTGGGCTTGTCAAAGCAGGGCTGGCTTTACTCGATCCAGGCTTGGATGGTAATTTTGCGGTCATAACAACTATTTTCTTTACATACTGCTATAGAAAGGGGAACCACCCCCCCCGAGGTTTTTTTTTTTAACCTAATTGAAGACACTATCAAGCGTAAATATGTTGGCATTTTTTAAAATAAAAACATGATGGAGGGGAATATTCAAAGCTCAATAATCAGAAGCTATTTGCGCTGTGAGCAGAGATGTGTCATACACCACCCCCCCGCCCCCTGGCCGTGCTTGGTGCAGGACGGGGCTACGGGGCTGGCAACTTTAGACCTATGGCAAAAATAATGAACAGCAGTGAGGTTTGGAGATAGCCTGAAAAATATCCTGGAAAAGAAAAACATATGCCAAAGAGTGTGGTGCAAAAGTCATATTTCATGCCTGACTTTAGAGAATGTTAATAAGGATTAGAACCATACTCCAACAGAACAACTATCACTCAAGGCGGGGTAATTAATTTTGCTTCAGATCTCAGCTCAGGAAAATGAAAACGGTAAGTGTGGTTTCACAGCCCAGAGATTCCATCGCACTAGAACAATCCAGAGAACTTCCAAAACCACGTCATACGCCGCCTGAAACCTGGCTGCGGCTCGAGGCCTCCCCTGATCTGTCGTTGTGTAGATTTGGGGATCTTTTCTGAATCGTAACAATATCAAACTCTTTTTTTCCCCCAAGATTGGCTAATAAATATGATTAAGATAACACATCCCAAACCACATGTCCTCAGCTCGGCCTCCAACATGTGGAGGACAGATGTGTCTTCCACGCACAGATGACCCAGACGCCTGCTCCCCCGAGGCAGGGACCTGGGGAGATGGAGTCTCAAGAGGTCCTGGCAGCCCACTGGCCCTCAAAGTCCTGGCCAAGCTGCTGGCCTCCCTGTGACCCACTGTGGAGAGGAAGGGCCAAGTCCAGGGTGTCTGGGAGGCCAAAGGACAGAGGGACGGTGGGATGACGCACTGTGCTCCCCTGGCTCCTGTTGCTCAAGGTCCCAAATTAGATGATAAAATTCCCATACCCAAGTGGCCCAGAAAACTCAAAATCATTTCATTATTGAGGCCACCTGTCACGCAGGATCCTGAGACCTCAGGCCAGGGAAGACAGAGAAGGCCAATATTAATGCCAGAGTCTGGGAGAAGGTGCAGGCAAGAATCGTGACGTTGCCGCCTTGACCTCTGCATGCAGACTGGGGTTCCTGCTTCCACTCTGCTATAACTGAGCAAGCCTGGGCAAGCCCTGCCACACCCGGGGCTCAGTTTCCCCACTGCTACAAGGATCCGGAAGAGCGCTTCAGCTGAACACTCTAAAGCTGCTCAGAATCCCTGTGGGTTGGCCCTGCTGTACCTCATTGTCATCGGGTCCTTGGAGGCTCTGGAGGTCAGGCGGAGAGACCTGGGCTTGCTGAGGTCGATGGTCCAGCTTCAGCTCTGGGGACTGAGGGGCAGGAGAGGCCAGGGTGGTGGGGGCGAGCCCTTCCCACCCTGAGCAAGCTGGCCAGTCAGTCCCAAGACAAGGCTATGGGTCAAAGTATTAATGAAGCCCCACAGCTTTCCCTTGGGCTCAGGAGGAAAAAATAGCAGAGTTCCTCAAAGAAGTCAGCCCCGGCCAAGCAGAAGAGCTCAGGAGAAGGCAGGGAGAGCAGGCATCTCTCTACCAGGGCGCACGATGCCTGGCGCTGTCAGGCAAGGCTGGGACTGCGGGACACCTCCCTGGATGAAAAGGTGAATGAGACACCTCTGCCTCCCCATCTGCACTGCAGTCTCTGGTCCGGATCCTGCAAGGGTAAACCTGGCCACCTGGCAAAGGCCGGAGGGCCTCCCTTCCTGGCTGCTCCCTGCTGCTTCAAGGCCACTCCGGGCAAGGTGCCCTGGGCTCGGCCAGAATCAGGACTGCCCAGTGGAGGAACCATCCGCCCTCAGCCTGGACACCAATGACCGCTGCAGTTCTGGCCCCCTGCTAGTCCTCGCGGTGGCCTCCTCTCTTGCCTCTCCGGCAGAGGAGCCAGGGCCCTGGGGCAGACGCTTCGCGCCCAGGGTGCGGCCGGTCGGCTGATATGAACCATCTGCGTTGTCTTAGGCTGCCCCTCTGCCCACTGTCCCTCTGAACTCGGCCGGTTCCCGCGGGCCGTTTGATGCTTGCAGGGTCACAGACCCCCTCACACAAATCACCACCGTGAGGCTGGGGGTGGGGTGGAGGCGCTGAAACCTAATCCAAAAAGTTTGCTCTGCTGCCGCCGGCCTGCTCTTTCCCTCACTTGCTCCGTGCCCCCGCCCCTTCCAAACAAGGCTTATTTTTCCTGCCAAAAAAACAAAGTTGGTATCAAGTGTTTGGAGGGAGAAAGTCTCTCCCCCACTCCTCCGCCGAGAGGAAGGGCCGGTTCCTGGCCAAGCCTGGGCTGCACAGGGACTCTGGGGACAGGATGGCTGGGAGGTGTCCCCATCCTATGCTTGATGGCCCTTGGTCCCACTAGGTCCTAGGACTGTCTTTGGCCCTGCCTTGTCCCTCTGGCTGTCCCCTACCAGGATCAGACTTCCTCCACCAGAGCTCTAGTCCCGCTGCAGCCCAGATGGAAGCTTCACTTCCTGCCCCTTCTCCCTCTCCATAAAACAGCCCTTGCCTGTCCCCTTTACGAGGTGACGCCCTGCTCTCCTCGGATCCTCCTTGTGCCCAGAGCCTGGTCGCCTCATGGGAGGAGGCGACCCTGGAGCACCGCGGCGTACTTGGGTCCCCAGGGCAGAGCCTGACAGCTTTAAGAGGAGTCCAGGAGCAGGGTGTATCAGAGACACATTTATTTCTCCGAAGCGCCCCTCCTGTCCCCTTGACTCTGGGAACATCTAGCTGAAACCCTGAGAGCTGTCTCCAGAGGGGGGCAAAGCAGATCCTTGGGTTTCCTTTGCTGGGTGTTGGTTTTGCTTTTGGTTTTTTCAGCCAGTGCACCGACCTGGAACCGCGCACTGCTGCTTCTTAGTTGCCCACCACTCCCCACTGTGCCCAGAGGTGAGGCTGGTGGCCGAGCTGCAGCCTCTGGCCCGCTGCACGGGGCTGGATTTCTTGCTAGGCAAAGCATTCTACCACTTGAGCTAAATCCCCAGCCCCAAAATATTGATTGATTTGGGCTCTCTATACTTTTTTTTTTTTTTTTTTTTTTTTGTGGTGCCGGGGATCGAACTCAGGCCCTTGTGCTTACAAGGCAAGCACTCTAATCACTGAGCTAAATCCGGGGCTGGATTTCTAGTTGCCCAAGCAGGCAGCTGGGAATTGATATGGTGGTGACATGCACAGCCAGGGTGCCTCAGGAAAGACCTGTGCACGGTGGGATGAGGATGGTGGCAGCTGTGCGGTTGAGAATAAAGGCTCCAACACCCCAGCAGACAAGTGGGTTCCACGGGGGTCAAACAAAGGAATGTGGCCAGCAGAAAAAAGTGGCCATGCTTGAAGCTTGGGAAGAGCCAATCCTGGAGATTTGCAGGAGTTCGAAGGCTACACTATCAGTCCCACAGAGCCAACGAAATCTGCTCCTTGGAAGACCGGAGCCTGGCATCTGCTTTGTTTCTCTCTTGTCTCAGTCTTGTTTTGATGAGGGTGGTGGCTATGTGCCCCCAGCACCGCCTTTCCTGGGAAGAGGGAACCAAACTGTAAATGCTATCAGTGGGGGCAATAAATTCCTCTCCAAGTTGCCTGCTGGTTGTGGTGCAATTGCTGCTCCCATTTCCCAGATGCTGCCAACTGAGGCCGGGGCAAAGCAGCCCCTTCCTCTGCCCCGCTGCCATGGTCTGTAGGCTCCAGAGGCCAAGCTGGGGGCGGGTGCTCCTGGGCCAAGTCCTCCTCCTCCCGCCACCCTCGGAAGGGGTGGAGGGGACACGGTTGTAAGGTGCTCGGCTTCTTTTCTCTGCCTGACATGAATAAGGGGATTAGGACCACAAGTTTCCGTAGTTCACTCGGTGGGACAAAGGGCCCCGCGGTTTGAGCGGTGCAGCCTCTGATTAAACGACAGAGCCCTGTCACTCAGCACCATCCTAGGTACTTGTGTTCGTGACATAATCTTATTAGAAGATAAAACCGGCGAAATCCTTTTCATAATGAAAAGTTACATTTAATGGCTGAGCTCGCCCCCCACTCCCTCCCGGACCCTGCTCGCCTTCCCTCGTTGCTGTTGGATATGGCTCGCCTGTAATTGGCATTTAAAGCACCAAGTCCGGGAGAAAAACGGGGTTTAGGGTTTTTGTAATCCCCCTAAACTGTCTTTGTTCGAAATCTCCACAGATACAAGTCTGTTAAGAGTAAATATTTGTGGATTGATACAACCACATTTCCCCCCTGCAAACCAAATCTGGAAAGAAAGAAAGAAAGAAAAAAAAGAAAAAAAAAAAAAAAGAAACCCTGCCACAGCCCTGCCGGGGCGCAGGAGGAGGGGGCTGGGGTCGCCCGCGAGTGCGCGCCAGGAACTCCGCTTTCGGGCCGCCTCGCCACCTCCAGGAGCTCGGGGACTTTGCACATTTCTCGGGCGGGAAAAAAGTCTTAGACTCCCCCCTCCCCACCTCTTCAATATTCTGTTCCTTCAATAAACCAACCTCCCGAACTCGCTGCTTTTGGGCCTGCCCAAGGGGGTCGGCCGGAGGGCTCGGGGAGGGGCGAGGGCTCTGCTCGACGCTGGATGAAAACGCGCCTGCTCCGCTCCAGCTCCGGCGGGCGCCTGCAGCGGCTCCGGGGGCTGCGCTCCTCCTGGGCCGTGCGCCTCCCCATCTGGCCGGCGGGGCACCCCGCGTCCGGCCCAGGACAGCCTCCGGGCCGCCAAGAATCCCCGAAACGCGGAGAGCCCGAAGACTGCTACGGGGCCCCGGCTCCAGCCCAGCCCGTCCCGGATCGGATTCCTTCATAAATCAGAGGCTGGGTGAAAAGGGCTGCGCTTTAGAAAGGGCAGGACCGTGCGCGCGTATTAGAGCGCGCGGTTCCCAAATCCGGGCTAAACCCCTGGTGACACCGAAATTCATCAACCTCCGCGGGCGCCCCTCGCCGGGCCGAAGAGCTGCCCCGCGCCCGGGAAGGGAGGCCGCGGGCGGAGCAGGGACCGCGCGCCGGCGAGCCACCGACCTAGAGCGGGGCCCCGGGCAGGGCGCGGTGCCGCCGCCAAGAGCCACCCCGCCTGCGCGCCCCGGCGGCGGGGAAACTCTCCGGCTCGGAAAAGCGGTTATTCTAACCTCTTTCCTCCTCGGGCCGGGGTTGGCCCTACAGGGGGCATTCAGCACCAGAAGGGCAGTGACCCTCCCCACCCCCTGCCCCGACCCTTCCGGGCGGGGAGCTCCGGGGAGGATCACAACTGTCTAGATCCGGCAACTGGGACTTCCGGGAGGCGAGGGCTTAGGGATCTCAGCCGCCCGGGGGAGGCTGTTCAACCGCCTCGGCCTCAGTTTCCTCACCCTTATGTCCAACCAGAGCAGAAAGGCCAGAGAACTTCGCGGGCTCATCACATGTCAACTTGCTTTCCCTTTAGATGCACCACTGCGGCCTGCCACTCTGGGGTCCACAAGGCTCTGGTCCTGCAAGTTCATCTACTCTGGTCATGCTCAGTAGTTGGGGGAAGAAACCAGACCCTCGTGCCTCAGTAGTTATAGGTGCCCATCTACAGGCGACCCTACCACCACCAACGGGTAGTCTCCGCAGCCTGATCTGTCCTGTTTCCTTTTCAAGGGAAAAATTCAAAACACGGGCCCCAGACCTGTGCGAGGGGCAGACGGTGGGGAAGGCCCCTCTGGAGCCCTGTTTAGGAGGCTGCGCTTTCTGGGCCTCCCACGCAGGGCAGACAAAGCATTCCTGCCAGACAGGGATGTCTCGGCTACCTTCCAGGCAGGAAGGAAGAAAACATACGTTGACCCAGTGCCCGGTCCAGGCTGGCACCTTTGGATTTGTTCCACTTTATCCCCTTAGTAACCCCATGGGATTGGAATTATCTCCCCATTTCACAGAGAAGGAAACTGAGGCTTAGGAGGAGCAATCAGTCCTTTCTGTGTCCTTAGGGGAGGGAGATGCTCTCTACCCTCAAGCCATCATTACAATGACTTTCCTCTTCCTTTGAGAAAATGCACCCCACCAGGACTCCTGAACACAGAGGTTCCCCCACAGCACCTTGGTCTTCTGATCATTACAGGCTTAGGCAGCTCAGGCCTGGGCTCAGACCCACGCTGCTGGCAGCTCAGTAACTATAGCAATCCAGGCGCCACCAAGAGTCACCGAGTCCTCTCTACAAGCCGAGGGAGGTGGGAGGAAGGGGAGCAACGGTCACACCCAGCTCCTCCCAAGGCAACACTGCTCCTCCTCTTCCATCCTCTCTGCTAGCACCCAGAGGAGGCCCCCAGGGGAGGAACCCCTGGCGCCCGGGTCCCAGCACAGGCTCGCTCCACCCAGTGTGCTTCTTCATCTACCCAGCAGCTTGAGGTCCGAACCCACCCTCCCTCCCCACAGTTCCTGGGGAAGCCTCTCACAGCATGGAGGCCAGGAAGCAAACATCTTTGTTTCTTCTGGAACCAGACTCCAGGAACTGGGTTTTTCCTTCATCATTGCTTTCCCAAGCTCACCAAGGGCCAGGCCAGCTAGGTACTCCGCCATCCCTCAGTATATTGGTCCAGCACCAGTCCAAGCCAGGTTCTCCATCGAAACAAAGCTCCCTCCACCACCACCACGTGCCCACACAACCTGAGACTCTCCGGTCTGGAGGGCCCCGGGGTCAGCAGGGCAGGCCCGGGGTCTGCCAGTCAAAAAGCTGAGATGGATACACCACTGCACAGGGAATCACAAAGGAAGGGCTCACGCAGAAATTTATTTGTACTGATCAGGCCAAGCAAAAGGTAAAGGGCATCGAGGAAATGCTGTCAACCAGGCCTGAAACCCAAGAAAGTTGCCAGTTGGAGCACAGTGGTCCCTTATACCCCACCACTCCATGCTGCAGCAGTAGTTAAAGCAAACACAGGCCCTTCACTGCCCGTCAGTTACACCTTCCCTCCAAAATTACACAAACTTTGAAACATTTTTCTGGGAGAAGATGGATGCTTCAGGAGACTTGAGGTCAAACCTGGGCTGTTTAAAGTATATTATTAACAAATAAACATTTACTGCAAAAAAAAATGAGAGAGAGAGAGAAAAAAACTCTATAGGCCACCGGGGAACCAAATCATGTTGCTTTTGGCATCAAATGACAGGAGACATTTATGACATGAATGGAGAACACCAGCCAGTCGATGAAATGGCAAACGTCTGCCACTCTGCTTCCTCTGCCTTCCTGAATCCACTTTTTCAAATATGGTTTTCAGCCTCACCCTCCCTCACTACCACTGCCTCCCCACTTCTGACTGCAGTGGCAATAAGTATATATAATTTTGGTTTTGCTCTTTGCTGCCATCAGCACAGAATCTGAGGGTTGGAGAGGGCCTGAGGAACTTCCGGCTGGGTCAGCCAGAGAGCCAGGGCCTGGAGTTCCAGGCACCTCGGCTGACTGACATGCAGCTCCTTTAGGTTGGGGGGGGGACCGTCCTCCCTCCTCCCTCCCCGGGGCTGAGGCCTGACTGTGGTGTCTAACAAATTGGGAGTTATAACTCATGTCGCCTGAGAGTATCCTCCATCCTTTACCTACATGATGCCAAGGTAGGGCTGTTTGTTTTCCCCCTTCTCTTTCTTTTTCCTTTTCAAAAATCCCCCATAGCTAGGACAGAGGAGGCTCCTGCCCACTACAGAAGGAAACCTCACAAAGACTTAGAGCTTGCACAGGAGGGTCCTTTGGTCCTCCTGGAATGCTGTGTCTCTACCCTTCACAAGCCTCGGCATACAGATCTCTCCCCCCAGCTAGCCAGTCCTCAGCCTTGATGTTGGCTGAGCTTTATTCTCTGTTGTTTGAATCACAAAAACAATAAGCATGAACAGTTCTTCAAATATGAAATTGTATTACTGGCTGTACTTTTTCCAGCAATGTGTAGACCTCGGAGATGCCAACTGTTCCCTAGTGGACATACTGTTGCTCTGGACCAACCTCCTTGCCCCCAGGAAGAGCAAGCAGTGCCCCAGGCCTGCCGGCCGCCTGCCCTTCCTGCTAACGAACACCCTGTTCGCAGCCCTTGTGCTCATCCCCACAGTCAGAAGTTTCTCTGCCACACTCCAGCGAGCACAGGAGAGGGCAGAAGAGCTCTTGCGGAATGAAACCTTTACCGCAGCTCCACCAGGTGCCCTTCGAGATGAAATCCTCACAACCACCCCACAGGGATGCCATCACCCCCGGCTTGGTGATAGAGAACTGAGGCTTATGAAGGGGCAGCCACCTTGGTGAGATCAACAGCCACTGGGTGCTGGGCTGGGAGGGGAGGCCCCATCTAACTCGGAGCCTAAAGCTCTCTTCCTGGCCGAGGAGGGCAGGACCCTCGCAGTGTCCTAGTCAGCACAGGGAACAGCTTCCCCAGGGACGGCCTGCCTCCTCCCTGCAGAGAGCTCCCGGCAAGCCCAGCATGCAGCAGCTGCACCTTGGACACGGAACCTGTCGGCAGGCTGTGCTTTAGAGACAAGGCATTCCCTGCTACCATGATGGCAACAATGGAATGATAATTTCCACAGTGTTAATAACATGCCAGGCAGGATGCCAGCTCCTCTGGGACGCCTTATCTGGAGTCTCTATAAGAATACTCTCCTCCAGGTAGATGGCACACCTTGTGTAGAAGAGGATCAGGAGGTGCTAGGGCTGTGTGTCCCCAGACCTGGCTTCTGCACCGGGGAGAGCTGAGTGCCACCAGCCACATACTCCAGAGCAGATCCTCACAGCCTGCTTCCCCCACTTGAGAAAAATCCGGCAAACAAATAAGGCCGCACCAGCCCAGAGCCTGGGGAATAGAGGGTGAGCCAGGAGTCGCTGTGAATAATGCCTCCGTTCAGCAGCAGATGACTGCAACGTCAAGGAGGCCTTTGCTTACCCTCCTGCCCACAGCCAAGGTGCTGGGGTTAAATGGAGAGGCGCCTTTCAAAGGGGCCAGAAGGTCCCGGTCTTGGGCTGACCTAATGAGCCCTTCGGCCTTTGGTCCCCCAGGGAGAGCACTCTCCTGGAGGCCTTTTTATAAGGCAAAGGCTTGTCTCCTTTTCTAAAGTAGACCCATCTAGGGCAGACTGTCCACCCCAGGCCTTGGGCAGCAGTGCCTGGAGCCCTGAATTAGTCCTTTGAGGGTCCATGCTGGGCTGGGGTACCTTCTGGGAAGGGGATGCTCCAGTAAGCCCCATAGGAGATTGCCAAGCTGGGAACAGCAGCAGCAGCCAGAAAAGGCTCCAGCCTGGCTTTGTTCCTGGTGCCACCAGCACTCTGCCGGGGCTCCCGGCTCTGGTACAAGGTGAGCCCCCCAGGAAGGCCTTTGCTTTGCGGGTGTAAACACTTCCAAGGAAAGGAATGTACTGGAAAGAGCACGGTTGGGCCACTGCAGCCACAGCCAGCTCGGGAAATTTTTTTAAAAACCACCCCAGGATTCAGAAGGCTTTTTGTGAAACCCCCATGAAGCCTGGACACCCGCTTAGCTTCGGCCACGGAGGTGGCGTCCTACCTAGGAGGGGAGCCCAAGGCACTCGGACCGGCAGGCTCAGTGGAGCCCCTGAGCGGGAGCTGCCTGCCGCTGGGCACCCAGAGCAGGCTGCCAGCGGAAAGGAGCCACCAGCCCCGGACACCCGGGCAGGAGCCCTGCATCCCACCGTGTGCACAAAGGCTCTCGCTTGCACACCACCAAGCCTCGGGTTGCTAGACCTGGGAGCTGTAGTACAAGCGATTAGACTCCATTTTGTGACAGATTTTTGGACTCTCCCACCGGCCCTCCCCCCTTCCGGAGCCTCCTCTAGGAATCGCCACCTCCTCACGATACAAACCCTTTCCAGACAGCGACAGACAGCAAGAAAAGACAGTTACATAATTCGATTTGGCCAAACCTCCAAGAAAACAAATTGGGGAGGGGATGTTGTCATTTTTGTTTTGTTTTGTTTTGTTTTTCCCATCTGTTCTGCGGTGGACGACGTGGAGGTTCACGATTTCGCAGAGGCCGTGTTTCCTCCTGGTTTCTAACCGGGTTTTCTGTCCCCAAAGGGGCAGAGGTTGTGGCTGCTTTTGGTTTTGTTTTTTTTTTTTTAGAAGAAGCCCCCCCCCAAAAAAACCCACACAGGGAGGAGACTTTCTGATTTACAAGTGAAAATGCCCAAACTGATGACCCACGCACGATCTGTTTTGCTCAACTGAGGACGTATGGGTGGATTTTACCTAATGCTCCTAAATGTGTCCAAACGTCACTTAATCACCCCCATGGTGCGTAAAGTAACTGCGCATCTGGGTGCCTGGATCTTTGAGAACAAATCGAAAGGAAGAAGAGATACTTACTACAAATGGCAACCTCTAAGGACAGACCTTGAACTCCTACAACCGGGTGAGGACATGTTTTTGGTTTTTTTTTTTTCCCCCAAAAGTTGGGGGGTGTTAATTTCCCAATGCCGCTGACACACAGACTAGACAAAATGAAGAAGGCACGTTTCTGCACCCACTTGCCTCGATTCTCGGCTGAAAAGCATTTGCACACAGATGAAATAAATATGCACATGCGATTCTCAAAGAGGAAAAAAAGAGAAATCATGAATAAAAAAATTCTTATTGTGTAAAGAACATTTGCTTCCCAGCGAGCTCTTGCCTGCCTGACTTTGCATGCTCTCCCTGTGAAACCGGTGCCTGGGACCGCTGGGGAATTTGTCCCCCAAATTGTCTGGATAACCCCGGCTCTAGCACCCCGCCCCAGCATCCCCGTAGGCCAGCCTAGTACAGATACCTTATTGGCATTATTGGAGGAAAGTGGGGATGAGGGAGGAGGAGGAGCTTTGAGCGGAAAGAATAATGCCACCCCCTTCCTCCCCCAGGCTTCGGCCTCACAGGACCCAGACTCAAAACGGCAGGACCTGAGATTCACCCCCGACAAAATTCACTCCCAACACCCAGGACTGCACAGAAGCAGCAGGCTTTTGGCCGATTTTTTCTTTTCTTTTAAAAACAAATATACATTGAACAAAACAGTTGCAAATGTTTAATTGTTTTGTAAAATGAGGGGGGTTAGTCCTCCATCTCTAGGGCAACATCCAGCTCGGAGGTGGTGATTTGGGCATGCTTGAGTTCTTTCAAAGAGAAGCCCTATAATGATTAGGGAGTAAACACGTACAAGAGGTTGGAAAGAGTCTTTCCGACAAAAAAAAATTTTTTTAAGCTACACAAATATTTCAGAGGCCCGTTTCTAGTCTTCGCGGTCCCTTGGCCCCACGTGTTGAGCTGCTGAAGCCAGTAGCTGAGCTGCGTGATAAGCGGCACTGCCAGAGCAAAGCTCGGGGTCTCTCAGGCACAGCGGGGCCAGGGGTGCAGGGTGTGGCTGGGCTGGAGGCCGGAATACCCCATCATATGTTCACAGGGTCTGCCCGAAGCTCACAGCCACAGTGACCCCATTTCATTTGTACCACTCGATGCCTCACCGAGAGTAAACTGACTGGTGGCCTTTTCCTCTCCCAGAATTAGGATAGTACCAGCTCAAGACACCACTTCATACACAGGGAGAGACCTCAGTCAGCCGTGTCCCAGGACCAGCAAAAGAGCTGACTGATTCAACGGACCCCAATTCCTACCCACAGAGCCCCCAGCCAGCAGGAGGAGCAAGGTGCAGAAAGTAGCTCCTTGCCTTCTTCCCCGCAGCAAGGGGGCATGGCCAGCACCTGTAGGGCAGAAGTGATGCCCCCTCTAGGGCTCTGGCCTACAGTCCCAATCCCACAGCCTCAGCCAGGCTGTTGGGCTTCTCTGCTTTCCGCCAGGCACCAGATTTGGGGACGCTCCTTGGGCACAGCAGGTAGGCTGCACTCACCGCTCAACCCAGACTTTTCCCGGATGTGCACACACAATCCTCTCTCATCCTCAACCATCAAACTATCTCCCCATCCTACAACCCTACCCAAGACGATATTCTGGGCATCACTAAACAGTTCGCACAGGAACCCTGTTGTTTCTGTAATGCCACTCTGGGGACCCCCACACCCCTCTTTTGGCTGTTGCTCCTCACTGCCTTCCCCCCAATTGCACTGCCAGGCACAAAACCCAGCAGGTCAAAAGAAAAAGCCTGCATGTGTTCTTATCTGTTCCAGGCCTTTTGCCATACAAATCCACAGGCACAGCTAAACATAGAAGTAAGCAGGTAAGACTCAATCCACGGCCAGAGCCGCCCAAGTGGGCGACCCCTCTCCAACACACTGAGGCGAGAAAGGAGGTGGTCTGGGAGGGCTGGTAGGCTCTGGTCTGCACCTTCATTGCGAGTCCTAGACTACAACTTGCCACTTTAAGATCCTCTTCCTAGACTGCTTCTCCAGCCAAGAAAAATTATAACTGTAAAATTCCCGCATGAAACGGTTTGTGGAATATGGATGCTCATTTCTCTCCATCAGGGACTAAAAGTGCAGGAGGGAGCCTGGTAGAACGGGGCTCCTAACTGCTAAGGCACAGGTCGGTGCCCAGGACACGACCTTCCTGCTTCAGGAATCCCAAACCCGCTCTTGGGCTGGGAAAGAACACCGCCTGGCTTGGCTCCCTAAAGTGTTGCCTGTCTTTGAAAATCAATTCGTGGTTTCCACGCAGACCTCAATGGGGCCAAATCTGGACCCCAGAACTCAGGCATCCCATTCACCAGTCAGCCCAGGGCCTTGTCTTGTACCCCAACTCAGCAGCCCAGCACAGGTCTCCCGGACTATGATGGCACCGAGGGGCCAGCGCTGGCCGGTTGGGATAGCCCGCCCCAGCCTTGCGACTCGCAGCCCGCAGAGTCCCAGGAGCGTCAGGGCCCAGAGAAGCGCAGAGCCAGAAGCAATGCGGGCAGCGTGGGCCCTGCGAGGGGCTGGCCGCGCTCAAGTGCCTGGCGGCGGGGAAGGAGCAGGACGAGAGGCGCTTACTGTTGGTAGTCTTGTTTGCAGTACAGTTTCCGATCCCGGAAGTAGCAGCTGGTGGTGAGGGCTTGCTGACACGCCGCGCACTGCAAACACTCCTCGTGCCAGGACGACTCGTTGACTCGCATCAGGAAGCGGTCGGAGATGGGCCGCTGGCAGCCCTCGCAGACGGCGGGATGCGGGCAGTCGGAGCCTGCAGCGCACAGGGCGAGAGCCGGGCGGTCAGCGCAACCCGGCCCAGCTCCACCGTCCCGGGCGCGCGGTGCTCGCAGCCCCGGGCCTCGAGGGCGAAGGGGGCCCGGCAGCGCTGCCTGCCGCCTGTGCTCCCCCGGCCGCAGCGGCAGGGGCCGGGCAGCCCCAGAGAGCACGTCCCAGTCCGCGGGCTCCAGCGCGGACAGCCGCGGGCCTCGAGGCTTGGTACGGCACTGCGCGGTCCCCTTTTCCGGAGATTCAGCGCTTGATGTTAATATGCGTGGGGCAGTCGATCGGGACCGCGACAGGCGAGGCGAGGCTAGGGCGCTCGCTGGCTGACACGCCCCGCGGTGGCGCTTGTAGTGTTCTGTACCCAATCTCCCCCAAGACTGTGGTCTGGATGACCTAGGGGACATTTGTCTCCTAGAAGCTTCCCCTCCCCAGGTGACCAGGCACCTCTCCCAGGCTCGAGAAGGTGACTACCTGGGTCTTCTATCACCCCCGACACCCGCTTCTATCCCCGCCCGGAGCAGTAGCTCCAGAACCCAGGCCGGGTGAGGAGGGCCGGTGACCGCTGGAGCTGTCCTCTCCTCTCTCGTCTTTAGGCATGTCCCCGCACACTCCGTCCCCTCAGGGAGACCGCCTGGGCGTGCTTGCCGTCCCCCTGGTGATCACTCCAGGAGTCCTGTCCTTGCCCCCCTCCCCGTGCGCTGCAAACCCATTTCCTCTACGCGTTGGCCTCGATGCCTGTGTCCACTACGGGACGACGTCCTTGTTCCCTGACCGTGCTCACTCGAGCTTTCGACCCCAGACTTACCCAGCAGCACCCCCAGGGTGGCGGGCCCGGGGCGCAGGGCGTGCTCCTCCATCTTGATGCCGTCCAACATCTTGGCGCAGTCCGTCTGCCCGCGAGGGAAGCACCTCTCCAGCGACTCGGGACCTGTTGCTATATCCATGGGACGCAGGGCACGCTGCGGACCCCGCCGGCCGGGCCGCTCGCCCACCCGCCCGTGCGCCGCTCGCCGCCGCGGCCCTGGAGCCGGGGAGGCGCGGCCCCCGCGGGGCTGGGGCTGCGGCCGGGGCCGCCCGCTGCCCCTGGCGATCGTGGAGCGGCGGCGCGCTGGCCCCGGGCCCCTGCGTCCCGCGGGCGGGCCGGGGCGGCTACAGCCCGCGCCGCGCTCTCCTGGGCGCTCGCAGCCACGCGCGCCGGCTCCTCTGTCACCTGCTTGTCAGCCCCGGAGCCCGGCGGCGGCGGCGGCGGCGGCGGCGGCGGCGGCGGCGGCGGCAGACGGAGCCGCGGGGAGGAGGCGGCAGCCGGGGCGACGACGGCGGCGGGGGGAGGAGGGGCGGGGGTGCAGGGGCGGCCGCGGGCTGGGGGGGCGAGGGCGGCGCAGCGGGGTCTCGGGCGGGGCGCAGCGGGCCGCGGGGCTCCGGGCGCGCTCCCCGCACTACTCCAGTGCCATGGTGCGCCCGAGGAGCCGCTCGGTTTAGAGCCGGGGCTGGCGGCGGAGGGATACTCCGGCCGGGAGCCGCCTCACCCCTCCTCAAACTTCCTGACATTTGAACTCATTGGTGCGCCTCGTATCCCTGCGCCTGGATGAGCCGGCGGCTCCACGTCAAATAGTGCCGTCGGCCCCCCTCCCCCGCGGGAGGGCTCCCCGCGCCCCCGGCCTGCGCCCCGCGCGGCGCCTGGCCCCAATCGCGGACCCCGGCGACCTGGCCGGCCCGGCCGCCCCACTGGCCTCTCGCCGAAGTTTGGATCGCCTTCGAAACCAGTCCTCTGCCCCACCCCCTTGAAAAATTGATCTGGGAGTTGGGGAATGAAGGCTTTCTTGTTTCTTTCTTGCTGTCTTTATTACTAATATTTTGTAAAGCTCCGGCGCTCACAGGAGTGGCCCCGAGCGAGGCCAGACTGCGTGGACGGCGGGGAGCGTAGCGGCTCCTCCAGGGGATGGCGCCGGCCGTGGCGGCCGCCCGGGGACAAGGAGTGTCGGCCCAGGTAAGTGACAGGGGCAGCTTTGGCGAGCGTCCCCCACCCCAGACCCCACCCGGCTCGGGCCGCGGGGAGGGCTGGCTGCGGGGATCGAGGGATGGAGGCGGCAGAAGGAGACGACTGGCCTCCAGTCCTGGACTCGCCAGAGGGGTCCTGGCCCGAGAGAAGGGTCCAGGGTGGGGAGGCTTCGGGCCTGGTAGAAATTGGTTGGAGGACTGAGCTGAAGTGGGGCTTGGATCCCCGGGGTCGAGATGGGGGACATTGGGTAGGGGAGGAAGATCAGGCCCGGGTTCAGTCGACAGAATTTAAAGGGTGGTCAAGGCTAGGGAAAAGGTCGCAGGCGGAGACGGGGACAGTGGGTGACAGTCTGGCGTCCTCGGGTTTGGAAAATAAGGCGCAGGCAGGGAGGGATGGCCCTACGGTTTAGGGGTTTAGGGATGAGGGCCTGGGAAGATGTGCATTTGGCCGTTCCACGCAAATCTGGTTTGCCCCTGGGTAGGCGCCCTGTGGAGGTGGCCGAGGGACCCGGCCGGGATCCCGT
The DNA here is from genome assembly GCA_004026905.1 of Hystrix cristata. Lineage (NCBI taxonomy): Eukaryota > Metazoa > Chordata > Mammalia > Rodentia > Hystricidae > Hystrix > Hystrix cristata. The sequence continues at coordinate 20,918 of PVJO010007981.1, read as the reverse complement.
AAGCTGCACAGGTCAGTGCCAGAGCCCTGGCCAGACTGGGCCAAGTGGTCTCGACATCGCGGAGCGAGAGGACGGTAGGACCGAGATGGCGACTCCCGCGCCCGTCGGGCCTGGCACCCGCGCGGAGCGCCGAGAGGCCACTGCTCCGGACCACAGGGCGCTGCGCCCAGGCTGCGGCCCCTGGATCCCCAGCAGTGCGCTGGCTGTCCGGGCGCAAGGGGGCGGGTGCGGCCCCGGGTGGCGCGGGCTGCCCCCGTGAACCGCGGCGAGGCGGCCCCGACCCCTCCCGGAGCGGTGCAGCGGCGCGGAGCCGGGCGGGGGCGGAGGGCATGGGGGGCGGGTCCCCTGACCCCGCCGGAGGCGAGAGGGCGGATCGGATTTGGAGCCTGCGGGAGGCTTGGTCAGAAGTGGCCCCCTGTGCCGCGGGGCCCCGCGGAGGGGCCCAGCTTTGTGGAGGATTAGAGGCTCCCGCCCCACGCCAGTACCTGCGAGAATGTCGGTGGGTAACTCTGCGTGTCTGCGTGTGTCTGTGCGTGTCGGCACTCCCACCTCTGGGGCTCCAGCAAACGTGTGCGCACCCATGTCTCTTTGCACACACAATATTTTTTATGTCCCTGTGACTTTCCGGGCTCTGAGTGTGTGAATTTGTGAATCAGTATCTGATTTCCCTGTATCACTCTGCGTGTGTGTGTGTGTGTGTGTGTGTGTGTACATTTGCAGATCCTTCCATGCTGTGTCTTAGGTGTTTTAGTACATCTTTGTGTGTGTTCCCGTGTGTCTGTGTCACTAGGCACCCGCCAGAGTGTTCCTGTGCATTTCAGCCCCTGTATTGCGTCAGGAGATTTTTCTGTATATGTGTGTCTCCGTGTCACCTTTGTGTGTCTGTCTATATCCGAGTTCCTGGATGATTTCGCGGCTCCCGGGGTGTGTGTGTGTGTGTGTTTGTGTCTTGTATTGTTCGGTGCCTTTGTGTATTTGTACCCCAAGGATGGGTAAGTGGATGTGGAGTTTCCTTCACAAGCCCTCCCTCCCCCGTCTTTGCTACGTCTGGGAAACCCCAGACTTTGAGCCTCGATGTTGGACCTACAGCCGCCTTCTCTGGGCATCTGGGCCGGGGCGCGCCGCTGCCGGGAGAAGCCGGGCTTGCAAGGCCCCTGCACGCTGCTCGGGTGAGCGGGGAGCCCCGCGCCGGGCGGCGGGCGGACCGGGCGCGTCCTGCCCTCTGCTGGCCACGGTACGACCCTGCAACCGCTGCTAGGCGACCGCCTGTAGGCTCGAGTCCTGGTTCCAGGCACAGACCTTCGCCCTCTCCCTCAGGACAGAAGAGAAACTCTCTGCCACCGCAGGCCCTGGCGCAGCGTTCCATCCCGCTCCTGTTTCCCGCTCCCCACCCTCCTTGTGCCCGGCCTCTTCCTCTCTGTACCTTTCCTTCCCCTCCCCCTGGGCTGATGGGGTTCCCGTGGCCCGGCCGAGGCTCCTCTGACCCTCCGTCTGGTGTCCAGGCCCGAGTCGGGGTCGCCGTCGTGTTCCCGGGGCGGCCGCAGGCTGTCTCGGCGCAGGAGGACGCACCCGCGGCCCCCCGCTCGGTACCGCCGCTGGTGTGACCCGGGCGCATAGATTCTTGGCATCTTTCCCCCCACCCCGCGCCCTGTCCGAGTCACCGCCCACGCCACCAGGGCTGACTTGAAACGGCTTGCTGCAGTGGAGACAGGCCGCCTCGGCTGGACCGGGTGGGCGTGCTGGGCCCACAACCACGGTCCCTCTGCAGATCTCCTCCACCGCTCTCCACGAACCCGCCTCCCCGCAGGCCCTGTTCTCTGCCCTTTGTCCCCACTGCCCGGGTCCCCTGTTCTCCGAGAGGAGTTGGCCTCTCGGTCCTTCGAACACAGCCACGCGGAGGTCTCTTCGGGGCGCCCCCGGAGCTCCTGCGCCTCCTCACCGATGCGCCTGTCGAAGAATAAGCAACTGGACGGGCGGACAGGGGCCTGGGCTTCCTGAGGCCCGACCTGAGCCTCGAGTGTTTGCATAACCGCCGATTCCACCGGCGCCCCGGGACCCGCAGTGCCGGCCCGCGCCCTCGCCGCCCTGCGACCCGGGATACTCTGGCTCAGCGGCAGAAACAGGTCGGGATTATCTCCACGCGAGGAAAGGCTCAGTCGGCGGCTCGCTGTTGCTTGAAGAAGCAAGAGGAAAAAGAAAAGCTCTGGCATGGGGTTCTGGGCTCTTCTGAATCCTTCGGGCACCACATCCCTCTACTGAGCCCTTGCTCTTCTCAGGGGCTTACATCCCCTCTCCTTGCGACCCACCTCCTGGGAACACAGCACAGCGGCCATGGCCCTCCTCCCCCACGGAGCCCTGTCCTCCTGCCAACCTCTCCAGACAGTTTTGTGTGTCTGACCAGAGCCGGAGCGGAGGGGACCCTCCCAGTTTACAACTCTGGCTGGAGGTGCAGATCCCGGCAGCGCTGGGGCACGGGGCACAGCCCCGGCTGGATGCTCAAGCAGGAAGAAGCCAAGGGCACTAGGAGCTTCCCTTTCGGTGTCGGTGGTTCTGCCCTGCGGGAGTGGAAGGGCCCCGGAGCCGCCTGGACCATGGGCCCTGGCCACCTCAGACCTGCCAGAGACCACACAGGACCAGAGCCGCCCCAAGTCTCCGGCCAGGTTAGGAACTGCTGTTCCTGGGACTCGGCCCTCGGCTGGGGTGCTGTGGACAACCACACAGACTTGGGAAGTGTAGCAAGGTGTGGCGAGGTGGAGAGCTAGCAGCGACCCCTGCATAGATCCCATCTGTGTTTGACCCAGGACGTGTGGGTCAAAGGGTCATTCATAAAGCAACGGGTAGCTTTTCCACAACCCAGTGTGTCTGTGGTTTTCCTGTGTGGTGGGGAGCCCTTAGTGCCTGGGTGGAAATCCACAGATAGAAGTAACTGAGGACAGGGTCCCAGCTGGGTGTTTTCTGACTTTGACCGGGAGCTGGTTCTTACTCTTCCCTCTGGAGTTTTCCAGGCTTTGGGGAGAGAAGTGGCAGAGAGACAGGGATTTGCTGGTGAGGCAGTGTGGGCTGTGAGCTAGTGTGTGCCTGTGTCCAAAGTGGGCACGGGCACGAGCAAGCCCCGGCCAAGTCCCTGTGCGCTCCCAGCAGGCCCCCCTCTGCCCGCAGACCCGTGACTTTGCGGGACAAGGTCTGGGTCATTATCACGGGCTGCAGTGACGGTGTCAGGGGACTGCTTCCTCAGGGTCAAAGGCTGCTGTCAGCCCTCAGGACCAGCGCTGAGAGTGGGACAGTGCCTGGCCGGGTGGCCGAGGGCTGAGTCTCCCACTGGCCAGGCAGTGGGTGGAAGTTATCAAGAGCAGGTCTCAGGGACTCCCCCAGATCTGGCTCGGCTTGTGGCTTCGGGACCTCCAGAAAGCCCTGCACCTCTGCACCTTCATGTCCTTATCCATGGAATGGGTGCAATGCCAGCATCTATCCTGTAGGGCTGGGGAAAGTGTGAGATGGAAGAGCCTGCCCCGGTGCCCACATGTGAGAGGCCTCTAGATCTATGTGGGCGATAACTGGCTGAAGGAGGCCTGCTACCAAGACACGGGACCTCACAGCTGCCTCTTGCAGCCAGGGCCTAAGGGAAACAGACCTGTCCTGAGCTCAGCCGTGTCTCTTCCTTCACGGTAGTGAGGCTCAGGGCAGGCCCCTGTGGCTTGGACATGGAGACCCCAAGCAGTGCCTGAAGGACCCACACAGACTGCACAGACTACCTGAGGCCCGTAGTAGCGGTTCACAGTCTGACCCTTGGAAGGCAGCGGAATTAGGGAATTCAGCTTATTTTGTGCAAACTATGATGTGGGACTTTCCAGATGTCACTTAAATTTTTTTTTAACAGGCACATTCCCCAAGAACCTTTGGATTTCTTGCCAAGTGGATGGGCTGGGTTATAGCTAGCCCATCTAGAACCAGGGTCATCCCTAACCATGTATCTGAGCTAGAACAAAGAGAGGGGCAAGGACCATGCATGGAGCCATAAAAGCCCCATTAGGACTCTAAGAATAACTCGCAGAAACACATTTTATATGAATTGGACACAAATTCGCAGAGCCGGAGAGTTCATTGGTCTCTACCCTAAGGGCCCATGGTTGGGAGGGGGGCTAGTGTGAGGGGGGATCAATGCCCTTCCCATTTGATCTTTATCTTAAATCTACTTCAAAACGCTGCAGCCTGTGGAGTTGGAGGTTCGCCCCTTCCTGTAATTATTTGGTGTCTAGTAAAGTTTTTATGAGTGTCTGTACAAATAAATGCATCTGATATGCATTTGTTTTGGTTAGAGCCGCTTGATGTAGGAGGTGTGTGCGTCTTCTATTGGCCCTCAGAAAAGAAAAGATGACAGTGAAAATAAAAAAACCAAGAACTCGGATAGGGCAGAGGGGTAGAACTGGATCAGTTCTACTGCCAACTGCCAGCTCTCTGACATTGGGGGCTTGTGAGTTGGCTTTGCAAGGTGGCTTTGCAAGTTGGCTTTGCAGCCTTTTGGTTTGCTGAATGGTTCTGATTGCTGGGAGGTGGCCTTGGTGAAATCCACATTCTAGGACGGCTTTTCTGCAAACAGAATGAGGCTTGCCTTCTGATGACTGTCCTCCGGGTAGACTTAGTAGAGTCAAATGAATAATAAATAAGGGCAAGTTTTTTTTGCAGGGGGGGGGAGAGGCTCATGTTGTCATTTAAGTGGCAAAGTGTGCCTCTTCCTCCCAAACGTGAGCCCAACAGATCCAGTGGGCGTGCAGAGTGGAAGGGAGATGTGCCTGCTGTCAGGCCCTCTCCCAGGATGGCAGAGCGATCAGGTAGCATGGCGTCCCTCCTCAGTGGCTTGGGAAGCCCCTCCTCCCCTGCCACCTAAGGGCGAGGGGCTGGTCCAGGGTGTCGGGCTGAGAGCACCCCTCAGGTCTCTGATGGTGGCCCAGGGTCAGGTTGTAGGCTGCAGGTGTGATCATTTGGGCCCACACTTGCTCTCTCTCCTCCTAGTCCTATGGTCTTGATTTATTTGTTTTAAAGTTATTTAGCGTTGTTATTGAAGTCGAACATGCATATAGAGAAACGCACAAAGCATAACATTATAACCAGGATGTGCCCATGCTACCAACCCTCTGGATTCAGACAGGCCCAGAATTCACCTCCATGTCTCCTCCCAGACATTGCCCACTGCCTCCTCTGCAGAACCAGTCTTGATTTCTACCACTGCCTATGAGTTTTGCCTGTTTGAATTTTATATGAGTTAAATCGTATAATATGTACTCCATTGCATACAGATATTTGGCATGAAGAGCTGAATTTTTCTCCTGAATCATCGGGGGTCTGATGTTTGGACCCTCATTCCAGCAGGGTGCTGATAATCTGGAGTCAAATCTGCCCCCCCTTTCACTCATCCCACCCTCCCCTGGCAGGACACCCCCTCTGTTCCTGCGTCCTTCAAGGGGGCATCTGTGTGGGCGATTCCTGGCAAAAACCAGAGCCCCCCAATCATTAATCTGCCCCCAAAGAGGAGTCACTGGAGAAGCACATCTAGAGCCCTCCTGTCACTGTCCTGCCATCCTTATCTAGTACCCTTTGAAGCAGAATCTGTAACAGGTGAGGAAACGGGCACCCCAGAGAAGTGAAGTCACTTGCGGAGGGTCACACAGCATGCCATGGGTCAGATGCTGGATTCAAACCCAACTGGCCTAATTCCAAACCCAAGCTCTTGTCACTTCCCTGCATGGCTCCCCTGGGCATCCAGGCCCAGGCGTGAACAGTCCTCTCCTGCCTCCTTCCAGGGAGGAAGCTGGACTTTTTCCAAAGGAAACGCTGGGAAACACAAAACCCCAAACAGAAACAGGGCAGGCATGGTTCCCAGGCCCTGGCTTCGGATGGGCTGAAGCAAGTCTGGTCTGGTCTGGTCTGGTCTTGTGCAGCTTCCCCAGGTGTATTATGGGAGGGTGTCATGGTGCCATTCACTAAGTGTCCACCCCATGCCAGCTGTCACTCACCGTGTGCCCATAGGAATGCCTGTTTAGCCCCACTTTGCGGATGAGGAAACTGAAGCTCAGAGAGGCCCAGTGTCCTGCCTTAGACCACAAGTCTCTGAGCAGCTGGGCTAGATTGTGAATGCATCCAAGACTTCGCTGCTGTCAACTCTGTGTCCCATCTTTGTCCTTGAATCAGTCTTCTTATCTGGGGCACCTCCACTCTGCTTCTGTGCTGGAGGTGTGGCCAGTGCTTCCTCTTGGATACCTTGAAATGCTGGGACCTGGCCGGCCTGGCTTGAGGTTGAGTTGCAAGAGCCCTGGTTTCTTCAGCTGCAAAGTGGGAAAGATTTTACTGCTTTCCATTACTATTGGGAGTCAGCAAGATCTGTGGTCTTTTGAATTTGGAAGAATTGTCATTGGCCTTTTAGAGAGGCTAGGTGTTCACTGACTGTGCAAAGGTCCTGAGGCAGAGAAGAACTTGAATCATTGGAAGACTGGGTGGTAGGATTGTAAGCAAGGCACAGAGGCAGCTGCAGGTTTGAGCAGGAGGCTGAGGACAGGTCAGGTCACGGTCAGGAGTGTGGACTTTCACCCGAGGGCAGTGAGGAGCCAGGGAGGCTTTTGACAGGGCAGTGCCACGGTGAAGTTTGTTTTTTAGGAAGATCTCTCTGGCTGTGGTGAGGGGTGAGACTGTAGGCAGGAGGCCAAGTGACGAGGCCCTTGGGTTTCAATATCCCTTTTGTGTGGAGTAAGGTTGGGCGGTCCGCACAGCAGACTTATCCTCCAATTTCCCAAAGAGGTTGTGTTTCCAGATTCAGGGTTTCATGTTACACAGAGTTATTCTTTCTGGAATGTGTCCCCCGAGCAACCCCGCTGGACCCTCGGTGGAAGGAGGGGCTCTTGCGAATGCAGGATGCACATGTATGCAAAAGAGCACAGCATCCCGGGCCCAGGCTAGGTGGCAGTGTCTGCCCCAGAAACAGTCCAGCAACCAGCAAGCAGAGCAGTGCTGGGAGCTGGGACAGGCTGCAAGGAGCAGTATAAGTTAGTCACCATCACAGTCACAATCACTGACCTTCGCTGAGGATTACGGCACCAAGTGTGACACCTCTGACAGCAGCGATGCTGCAGAATCCCACAGGGAGCCTGTGAGGTAGCTGCCGTCGAGTCCATTGTACAGACAGGGAGACTGAGGCTCAGAGGGGGAAGGACTTGCCCGAGGTCACGGAGTGGCAGAGCCGCTACTCTCACACTGCCGCCTGTGGGTGCCAGGCAGCCCCAGAAGGAGGGTGTGCCGGGCGTGGCGCTGAGCTCTGCTGGATCCAGACGTCCCTGCCTGCCACGGTTCCCACTGTGCAGAAAAGCCAGAAGATTCCATCTGCACGTCCCGGTCCCCACCTTCGCTGCAGCCCACACACTCTGCCCCGTAGAGTTTCTTTCCCTGGAAAAGCTCGGCGGTTCAGGCTTCCAAACCTAGCAAAAGCCTCCAAGTCTAGAACCCTCCCCACGGCCTCTCCCTGGCCTCGTCTCTGCCTCCCTCCCCTCTGCTCTCTGCACGCCTCGCCAAGCCTGTTGGCCTTATTTCAGCTTCTCAAGCTGGGAATGGGCGGCTCCCTTTGCCTGGAAGGCTCTCTCCACTCCCTTCTTCTTCCATCTTCTGTGTCAGCGAAAATGCCACCTCCTCCTGGAAGCCTTCAGTCTTTGATAACAGTAACTGCAGCAGCAGAAATAACCGTCACATTTTGGGGGCCACTGCAGCCTGCGCTGAGCTTAGTGTCCCCAGTATTCTCACTCTGCATCCACACAGCAGCCTCATGAGGAAGGCGTTCCAACTGTTCCCAGTCTACAGCTGGGGAAACTGAGGCACAGGCCGATCAGACACATATACTGAGGAACATGCCCAAGGTCACAGAGGTACCAACTAGTAGGTCTGGACTTGGTTTTTTTTTTTTTGTTGTTGTTGTTTTTTTTTTTTTTTTTTTTGAGAGACAGGGTTTCTATCTAGCTCAGGCTGTCCTTGAACTCACTATGTAGTCCAGGCTGGCCTTGAACTCACAGCGATCCTCCTGCCTCAGCCTCCCGAGTGCTGGGATTACAGGTGTGTGCCCCCACACCCAGCTTTTAGATCTGGATTTTGAAGCCTGTGTCTGAGAGCCCAGACTCTTTTTTCTTGGGACAGCACGCATCGATTGCTGCGTGCCCCAGCGAGGAGCCTGCCGGCGCGGGCGGTTCACAACACCCCTACCCCCAGAGTCGGCTGCGGTGTTGGGGCCCAAGTTCCGATGGTTCTGTTTGCCTGATGCTTGGCGGACCTTTCCACGTGGGGCTCCTCAGTCTATCTCAGGGAGTTGGAAACAACTTATCTGCAGGAATTTAGAGGAAAGGAGTATTGAGAAGAAAGCCGCACCCAGTCAGTCCATTTTACACCCAGAGATGATGCCACACCAAACATCAGAGGCGTGAGAGACCCTGAGCTGGCTCTGCCTTTGTTGTGCAAAAGGAGATTTCCAAAATTTTTATTTTTGGTGAACTTGTTTTCATTATGGAAAATTTCAAACATTTAAAACTAGAATAATATGCCCATCAGCGACATTAAGCAGTTACAACTCATATGCAGTGTTGTTTCATTGTATCCCACCCCAGTTCTCCCAGCCTGATGGATTTTTTTTTTTTTTTTTTTCCATTTCTGGGGACTAAACCAGGTCCTGACCCGCTGAGCTACCTTTCCAGGCTTCAGAGGATTATTTTAAAGCAAATAAGCAAATTCAAGACAGTATAATATCTTAACCACAACTACTTTGATATATAGTTCTAAAAGATAAGGGAATCTTTAAAAAAAAAAAGCCATAATGCCATTATCACATCTGGAGAAATTATCATCAAATTATCCAGTTGATGTTTAAATTCCCCCAATTATCTCACAAATGTTGTTTTTACATCTTTTACAAACGTCCTTATGCTCAAGTCTTTTTTAAACTACAGATTCTCACCTCCCTGTCTCTCTGTCTCTTTGTCTGTCTGTCTCTTTCCCCCTGCCTTCTGCCCTTGACGTTTATTTGTTGAGGAAACCTGGTTAATTGTCCTGTAGTATTTCCTCCAACCTGGCCCTTGCTGCTTGTATTCCTGTGGGGTCCTTTAACACGTTCCTCTGTCCTCCGTATTTCCTGTAATTAGATCTAGACACTTGATCAGATTCGGGTTCAATTTTTGGCAACAGTACTTCACAGGAGGTGGGGTGTCTTTCTGTCAGGAGCCCATAATGTCTTGTGGTCTGTCTCTTTTTTTTGTGAAGTTAGCAGTTGCCGATGTTCATTGCTCAGATTCATTATTTCATTAGGGGTTGCAAAATGATGTTATTCTAATTCTATCTTCCTTCTGCATTTATTAGCTGGAATACTTGCAAAGGGCAGTGTTTCCTATTAACCCTTTAGATACCCTGAGGTACAATACGATCTCATTCAGTACGTACACTACATGCACAATACACAATACCTACACCATCAAAGACTTTATTCTGTAACATTTCAAATAATGAGTTAGTTTCTTAGTTCCCTAAGAATTATTTTTAAGTGTTCTCATGAATATAGGGATTTGACGTATTTCAATCCCCCACGATCCTCATGGATGTTCAAATGGTCCCCTTCTGCCAGATGGGTCCTCTTTGGGTGGCTTGCGAGGCCTTGGATCCCAGTAGACTCTGATGGCTTCTTTGCTTTCTGAAATGACAAGGTGCTTCAGACAATCATGTGTATTTTCTGAAAATTCCGAAATCAGAATTTTTCTAAGGAGCTGTGGTTTCTTTGGATGGTATTTAGAAACCACAATCTAGGTTTAAGCAATGCTTGTTGCTATTGGACTGGTCATTGTTTCAGAGTACTTTCAGTAGACACAGCTAAGGAATACCTTTTTCTTTTTTTTGTCCTGAGGATCGAACTCAGGGCCTTGTGCTTGCTAGGCAAGCACTCTACCACTTGAGCTAAAGCCCCAACCCCCAGGAATACATTTTTAAAAGATAAACTACATCAAGAATCGTTTGCCAAGACTTGGAAACAACCTAGATGTCCTTCAACAGGTGATTGGATAACCAACTGTGGAATATCCATACACTGGAATATTACTCAGCTATTAAAAGAAATGAAGCTGCACAATCCACAGTACCCAAGATACGGAACCAGCCTAGGTCGCCATCAACAGATGAATGGATAAAGAAAATGTGATGTGAATATACAATGGACTATTAGTCCGCCTTGAGGAAAAACAAAATTCTGTCATTTTCAAGAAAATGGATGCAACTGGAGATCATCATGTTGAATGAAATAAGCCAGACTCAGAAAGACAAATATTACGTGTTTTCTCTAATATGTGGAATCTAAGAAAGATGACAAGAAAGCAGAAGGAAGACTATTATTATATAAGGGGAGGGGAACAGGAGGAGGTGGGTGTAAGGGTGGGTAATAAAGGAAAACCCCCCAAAAGTGTGAAACAGGAGGGAGGGTGGGACGAGAGTGTGATGGGGGTGAAAATGATCAAGTATGCCATGTGCGTGTATGGATGTGCCAAAACGAGACCCATTAATCTGCATACCCAGTTTAAAAAAGAGTGAAAAAAGAGAAATGACCTTAAAGACATATTGCTAGGTGAAAGAAGCCTGTCTGTAGGACTCAAATGATGTTTTGCCTCTAGAAAAGGCAAAACTGTGGCAACGGTAGGAAGATCAGTGGTTGTCATGTTTTGGAAGGAGGGAGGGCTTACTTCACCTACTGGGTGGATCACAGGGGCTTTTGAGAGCAGTAAAACTATTCCTTATGATACTACAGTAGTCCTTCTTGATCCACGCTTTTGTTTTTCCCAGTTTTCGTTACTTATGGTCAACTGTGGTCCAAAAATATTAAATGGAAAATTTCCCACATAAACAATTCATAAGTTTTAAATCACACTCTATTTTGAGTACCATGGTGAAGTCTTGAGGTGTCCCACTTTGTCCCTCCCAGAACATGAATTATCCTTTTGACTAGCGTATCCATGCTGTAGATGCTACTCGCTTGTTAGTTACTTAGTAGAGATTCTGCTTATCAGAATGACCGTTGTGGTGTCACAGTTCTTGTGTTTAAGTAGCTGTGTGTCATAATGCCTACATCAGTCATTTCACATCTCATCACACAGGCATTGTGTCACTCCATGTCATCGTGGAAAGGGTAGTGCAGTTCAATAAGAGGAGGGTAAAGATAGGGAGAGGAGGGGAAGGGGACATAAACAGAACTGAGATGTGTTCTGTACATGTACCAACTCCCCACAATGAATGTAATCATTGTGTACTGCAAAGATGTACTAATAAAACAATAAACTGAATCTTTAGAAGAAAGATACTTTGAGAGACTGCATTCATTTAACTTTCATTAGTCTATTGTTATAATTGCCCTATTTTATTATTGGTTATATTGTTAATCCCTTATGTGCCTCATTTATAAATTAGACTTTCTCACAAGTATGTGTATATATATATATATATATATATATGAGTAATATACATAGGGTTCAGTACCATTTGGGTTTCAGACACCTGCTGGGGTTTTGGGTAAGGGGGAACGAGTGTGTAATGGTGGATTGTGTCATTATACATTTGACACAACCCATAGAATGTACAACACTAAGAGGAACCCTGAGGTAGATTTGAATTTTAGTTAGTGATGATGGATCAATATTGGCTTGTATGTTGTAACAAGTGTACCCTGCCAATGCAAGATGTTAACAATAGAGGAAACTGGGGAGGGAAGGTAAAGGGGTATGTGGAAACTCTGCTTAATTTTTCTGTAAACCTAGAATTTCTTAAAAATAAATATCCCTTTAAAAAATCTTGCGTTCATATTGACACTTCTAATTAAATTCAGGCTGTAGTGTTTTTGTTTAGCTCCATCCATATTACATCTGGATATCATTTCTCTCATGAGAAATGATCTTTCTTTTCAGCTCCCAATTAAAGATTCTGATTTTCTGTGTCCCATTTAACACATGCAACATTCTGAGATATACTGGTACCATCCTATCTTAGCCCATGTGGGCGCTATAACAAAATACCTTAGGCTGAGAAATTTATAAACCACAAAAATGTATTGCTTGCAGTTCTGGATGCTGGGGAGTCCAAGATCAGGGCACCGGCAGATTTGGTGTCTAAGTGACTACTTCAATTGTGGGGACTTCCAGATGGGCCCTTCTGTGGTGGAGGGCAAAGGGGCAAACAGGCTCCCCCAGGGCTCTTTTATAAGGCTATTAATCCCATTCCTGATCGCCTCAGGAAGACCCCACCTCTTCATCCCACCCTGGAGATTAGGTCTCAGTGTATGAATGCGGTGGACAGACAAAAATTTCAACCACAGCTTACCAAATACTCTTAATATTTTCTTTTGCAATTTATGTACTTTTTTAAAAAAACAGTTCTGGGGATTGTGCGTAGGGCCTTTGCCCTGAACTATATATGTCTCCAGCCTTTTAAACTTTTATTTTGAGACAGGTTCTTACTGAGTTGCTACATTGCCCAGGCTGGGTTTGAACTTTTGATCCTCCTGCCCCAGCTGCCCAGATCGTGCCCAGGCTGTACTTATTTTTACTTTGCCTTAAACAGAATATTTTGTTAGGAATGGAGAGACAAAATTCCTCTACTTTAGTCACTTGGAGCAATTCTTCTCTGTGGAGCTGTGACATCAATTTGTCATATTAGTTTTTTTCCTGTTTTGCTTTTGATATTAGAAATTTCTTTTGCAGCATTTCACATTATTTTATGATATGTGAAATATGCTCCTGGTTTCCAAGTCGGGTCTAAAAACAAGCAGTATTATGTGTGACCTCTCTGCCCTTCTATCCAGTTCCCTTCTTCTCCTTTTAGGTAATTGTTGCTGCTTTAAATTTTTGGTTTGTAGCTCCATTTTAAAATGTAATAAATGCCTCTGCACTTTGTAGATAAATGTGAGTATAATCTCCACACTCTTCTACAAATTAGAAACTCAACTTCTTTTTAGTCCAGCTCCAGATGTTTGCAGATGGCCTGGCCTCACGTACATCATTATCATCTACCCAATTTGAACTAAATCATTCCTTATGCCTCGGAGAGAGTCGAGCACTGTTTCTAGGCAGGATTTTCTGCATGTTAGGTGAGCTTTCAGACAACCCCACGCGGTAGGCATTGCCCCATGTTTTTCAGAAGAGGAAACTGGGACTCAGTGAGATTTGAGCTGGATTGGAACTCATGTATTTCTGATTTCACTGACTTGTTCCTAACTGCCTGCCTGTCTTCCAGACCCTGTCCCAGCTACTGGGGTACAGAGATGACTCAGATAGGTCGTGATCTCACGGGGCTCACATCTAATGGGACCACTCATGTCTGAGTGCACAAGCATGGTAAAAGACCGACTGTCTGTCTGTCTGTCTTTCTGTCCACCCACAGCGCAAGGAGCTCCACAAAGAAACCTGCATGTGGTCCTCTCTGATTAATGGCCTGGCACTGCAGAAATGAGTGGGTGTTTGTTGACTGAGAAAAATGAATGAATAAGAAATGGTAAAAAGAAAACAAAGCTGGAGGTCCTTATGAAAGTCCTATGCCTCAGACTCAGAGACTTTTGTAAAAAAACTTAGTAACTTTTAAGTTATGCTACCTTTTTTTTTTTTTTTTTGGTGTGGGGCATCAAACTCAGGGCCTTGTGCTTGCAAGGTAAGCACTCTAACCACTGAGCTAAATCCCCAGCCCACTTTTAAGTTATGAATATAATTCATTATAGAGATTTTTAGAAAGTCTAGAAAATGAAAATATAAAAATAATCATAACACAAGCTATCAGGGTTCATCTTTTCATTTATTCCTTTGATCTTCTGTGTATATGAGTAGCCTTTTCATAAAAACATTTGAAGCATGACATTTTAAGAAAGTCACTAGCAGTATATCATAAACACTTTCCTAACTGAACATCCTCTTAAGCCTAAGTGTCTACTTAGGGGTTGGATTTATTTTTACCAGTGATGGCACCCTTTACCATATAAAATAATTATAGACTCAGGAGTAAGGCTGAAATCACAACAGGAAGAATATTTAGCAGGCTTCCAGGCTGCACACAGTCTTACCCTGATTGCATAATCCTTCCCTGGCAAACTCCCAGGAAAACCCAGAGAGGACGCTAGCCAGAGGCATCGCCCGTCTGGGCCCTTTAGCATTCAGAGTTACAATCTCAGCACTTTCACTTTCTACAGTTCTGATCTCTGCAGGTACCGTGAAAAGTCCCTGCTGGCTACAGAGAAGAATTCCTGATACAGGCATCAGAGAATGTGATTAAGGGCTAGCTCTGAAGTCAGGCCTCCGTCTCAGCCCTGCTGCAGTAAGATGGCTGTGTGACCTTGGCCCAGGAGCTTCACCGCTCTGTGCTGCAGTTTCCTCCTTGGTAACTCAGAGCAGCAACTGTACCCACCTCCCCAGATATTGTGAGGAGTCAGTAGCACCTGAGACAGGAGCTGCCACCAATAAATAGATATTATTATTCCAACTATGTTTGGAGTGTCCTCTCTTTTTCCACCCACACTCACTGACCATTTGCTGGTGTCAGAGTTGCTCTTCGTGGCCTGTCCTCATGCAGGGTAGTCCAGGCCTTCTAGTTTCTGCACAGCGCCACCACAAGGCTGGAGGCTAAACTGCCAGGCGCCACGAAGCTGTCACCAGAGGCGTATGATTCTATTTTGTCCCAAGATGAATGAAAATACTCTAATCATGGGAAGCACTATCGTGTAGTAAATAAGTTTATGGCGTTTGGAATTAGACAATTCAGGCTCAAATCCTGGCTGCCTCACTGTGTACTTGACTTTGAACAAACCATTTCCAATCTTTGAACCTCAGTTCCCTCAACAATAAACTGCAAATGATAATTGTGGTGGATGGTTTTGCTTTGTCCCCCGCCCAAAATCCATTACTCTGATTTTGTTTTGGTGTTAGATGAACCAATTATTTCCAATTCTGAGCTGTGATTTCATTCCTGGCTTCCTGAGTAGGGCATGTGACCAGGCTTAAGCCAATCTAAAGAATTCTATCGCCTGGCCACAAGGACTTGTTCACAGAGGTCGTGTGACCCAAGCCAGTCCAATAGAATGGATTTCCCGGCTTTTACCAGAACCAGTCTTGACCCACCTCTTGAGCCACGGTCCTGCAGCTATGTGGATGTAGGAGCAGCCGCTTCAAAGCTAGCTCACTCCCAAATGGGACTGGTTGTCTATAGTGGACCTGCCCCAGAGGAGGTAGAGCCAAGAGAAAGCACAGTATGGTAGACGACTTTTCAGCCCGTGCAGGAAGTCGTTTGTGGTTTTCCATGCTCATTTGTTTTCTGTCTCAACTAAAACCATCATGCCTACAAAAACAACAGAGATTGAGTATCCCTTACCCAAAATGCTTGGGACCAAGAAGTGTTTCAGATTTCAGATTTTTTTTTTCCAGATTTTGGCACATTTGCATATACTTTACCAGTTAAGGATCTCTACTTTCAAAATCCAAAGTCCAAAACTTTTTGAGTTCTATGTAAGTGCTCAAAAAGCTTCAGAAATCAGAATTTCAGATTTTGGCTCTTCAGAATAGAGAGAGTTCAGGCTCAAATCCTGGCTACCTCACTGTGTACTTGACTTTGAACTCAATGTGACATTCAGTAGGATGACAATGAGACACTCAATGTGACACTCAGTAGGATGACATTCAATACCTCCATCCTGAATTGTTGTAAGGATTTGCTAAGGAAACACATAAAGCCCTTGAGACAGTGTTCGGCACAATATAAGCCTTAATAAATGGTAGTTATTTATATTGTTATAAATTTAGGGGTCGAAAAGCAAGAAAGTGCAGATAAAACAAACAGGAAGAAAATGCACGTTATTCTTAATCTGACCTTCTAAGGGTAGGTAAATATTTTTAAATACTTTTCTTATAGACATTATATATGTATATGTATATATTTATGTATATATTATATATTTATAGAAACAAAATGGGAATGGATAAAGAATATGTGGCACTTATACACAATGGAGTATCACCTGTACCACAAGGAAAATCTTGAGTGATTTGTAGGAAAATGGATGCACCTTGAGACCATAAAGTTAAATGAAATAAGTCAGGCACACAAGCTTAGATATCACATGGTTTCTCTTATGTGAGAAACCCAAATTATAAATAAAGTGCAAAGTAAAAGATAATAGGAAGTAGGGACCTAGATCTTTCTCATGCGGGAAGGTGATCAAGAGATGGAGGAGGTGGGGAGAGAGGAGAGGAAAAGAAGATGAAAAAGGAATTAAGATGTGTTATGTGCATGTATCTGTTCCACGCAAGGAATGTAAACATTACACACTGCAAACATGTATAATAAAAAATAAAAATAAAAAATAAAATCAAAATGGGATCATTCTGTGTAACCTAATTTCAATTGGACATAAATGAAAAAACATCATAAATGTATATATGCTCAGCATAGTCATTTTTAGCAGCTGTACGACATTCCACGATTTACTGGCTATTCAGATGATTGCCAAGTTTTTTGTACAAGTAATGTTGTGATGACATTCCGCTTTATCTATCAATTGACTGAGCTACATCTTCGTGCATTTCATAATGTCTACCAGTTGCTATGGATAGGATCACAGAATCTAAAAGTTTTAAAGATTAAAAAAAAAGAAAAGAAAAAACTTCCATTGAAATTTAATCATTGGAATGTTTAATTTTTGAATATAATGTATTATTAAGGATCTCAAGGTCTTTGCCAGAAGGCAGGGAGCCTAGTTCTGTGGGCTCCAAATCCTTCTACTTAGAGTCTTTCTCAGCTCTGAGATCATGACTCTTGATGACCACCCGGTAGGGGAGGGACTGGAGGGACTGTGGTCACCAGAACTTGGATGTCAACAAGCTGCAAGATGGAAAGATGGAGTCTGTGAGCATTAGTCTCTCCACTCAGGGGACTAGCTCCTTGCAGAGCCCCATCTTTCCTTCCAGGTTTTTCCAGGAGGAGCCCCACCCCCACCCTAGGGTGTCTAACATACACCCTCAGGTAAGTCCTGGTTGTCATTTCATTTTGAAAGAAAAAAGTGAAATTGCCTCTGTTTGTATATGACATGATCATTATGTAGAAAATTCAATGTAATCTACAAAAAAATTACAAGAAATAATAACATTTAGTAAAGTCGCAAGACACAAATCAAAATACAAAAGTCAAAATATACGATCCTGGCCACAAACCATTATAAATTAAGAATATTTTTCCTTTTGTGTTTTGTTTGCTTTTTTGGCAGTACTGGAGACTGAGTCTCGAGCGTGCCAGGCAGGTGCTGCACCAGTGAGCTATATCCCCAGCCCCAGAGATTTTGTTAAATTGCCCAGGCCGGCCTTGAACTGTGGGACCCTCTTGCCTCAGTCTCTGAAGTAGCTGGGATTATAGGTGTGCATCACCAAGTTTAGCTATAAATTAAATTTTTTTTTTAAATTGAGACACAGTCTCTTTATGTAGTTTAGGCTGGTTTTGGACTCACAGTGTAGCCCAGACTGGCTTCGAACTCAGTGCAATCCTCCTGCTTTAGCTTTCTGAGTGCTGGGATTACCGGCATGTTCCATCATGCCTGTCTAAATTAAACATTTCAAACAGTATGATTGAGACCTCATTCACGTAAGTCCTGCTTGCCATTTGTTTTAATTACTTTTCTCATTGCTGAGACACCCAACACCCAAAGTTAAAGGAGGACAGGTTTACTTAGCTCACAGTTTGGAGAGGTTTCAGTCCATTGTGTGCTGGCTCTGAGGTGGGATGGCAAGGCAGAGGGGCATCACAGAGGAGAAATGGTCCATGGTAGGCACGCAGGAGAGAATGCACATTAGCCCTCTTTCTGTCCCTCATATTTTATGCAGGTTACCTGTCCTATGCAGGTGTAGCACTCACACCCTGAATCCTAGCCAGAACTATGCCAAACCAATCAGGGGACTGATTTAGTAATCACACACCCTTGATCCCAGCACCACACACTCTGGGTCCAGCGACCTCTGTAAAGCCCATGACTGCATGAGGCTCAAGAGGGGCATTCAGGCCCAAGCCGTGACGCCATCTGACAACTGCTCCCTGCTGTTTGCCATCTCTGCCATTGCACTTTGGATCAGAGCTGCCCACCATAGCCAAGGACTCTGTAACTTCTGGCTCCTCTGAGCCTCCTGGGGCCCTCCGGGACAAAAGAGGCTGCTTTGGTCACAATTGCTGCCACGGACCCATACGTAGGGCTCCACTTGGCTCTCTGTCTAGCAGAGCCGCTCCCCACCGTGGACCCCTGGTGCTCGTATGACCTTGGAGGAGAAGGTGAGGTCACTCCTCTGGCTAACCTTGGTTAGGGGGCCCCAGCAGGGCTGCTTGGGCACAGCAAGAGTTAGAGTCCAGTGAGACAGAGCTGGCTTCTGCACACTTGTTTCTCCCAGGGAGCAACCACATTGTCCACGCTGGTATCAAGAATGCCATCTGCCACCCAGAGCAGCCACACCGTACCCACTGCCCTTGGGCCCTTGGCTGAGCTTAACTCACTGTTCCGGCTCTTTTCCTGCTGGGGCAGAGTCTTTCTTAGGGACTTACTGTTCCTCCCTATTTTTTTTTTTTTGGTGCTGGGGATTGACCTCGGGACCTTGTGCTTGCAAGGCAAGTACTCTAACCACTGAGCTAAATCCCCATCCCCAACCGCTCCTCCCAGCTGGCGATTCCACCGGGGCTGTGCCTCACATCTGCCCCCAAGGGCCTGCCCAGTGTAAAGGCGCAATTCCCTGCAGAACTGGGGCCCAGCCATGTGGTCATCCCAGGACACCAGAGAGGCCCCACCTGGCCGAGGCCTCCCAGCAGGTTATGATGGAGCCAGAATTTGAGCCCCTTTCTCTTTGCCACCAAGTTTTGCCATGTCCCTCAGGGCTGGCCCATTTCCCAAGAGCTCCTGAAACCAGGTCTAAGCCATTCTGAATAGTGGGGCTGCTGGGCAAAGGCGTATGAGATGGCGAACGTCCATGTACCGTGCAAGGACAACCCGTTGAGTCCCACACCTGTGTCCCCGGATTCCAACCGCTGCATACCTCATCCCCAAGGCCACTGTGGGAACCTTTTCTCTTCACACCTGCACCCACATCCAGCTTTCTGCCCCAGGCCTCCTGGTGTGGAGGCTGGTCACCTGCTTCTGCCCAGCTGGTGGCATTGGGATGGGTCGGGTGGACGGAAGCCGGGCTTTGACAGGCAGCTGGGCTCCCTGGCCATGGCCTGGCCCCCGCCCCACCCCCATCCCAGCTGGCTCCAGAAGGGAAGCGGGGGTGGGGGCAACTTCACAGGGAAACTTTTGTTCTTGCTTAGAACAGACACGGGCTGGGGACCGAGCTTCCCCTTGGCTGCCACAGAGACCGGGGCCACTTGAGTTCATGTTTATTTTCACAGCGTGGATTCCATGGAGATCATCATCCCCGACAGGGAAGCTCTAGGAAGAGGGCTCCGGCCTCTGTGCAGCACCTACTGTGTGCCAGGTCAGAGACAGACAGGAGCCAGCAGGACCTGCAAGACAGACACGCAGCCACACTTGGCAGAGGGGAGGGCAGCCGAGGCACAGACAGGAGGAGCCACTCGTCCTGGGTCACACAGTAGTTGGAGAGCTGCAGGGGACTCCACTTGCTCCCCGGGCTCTTTCTACTGTGCGCCTGAGTGACAGCATCGGAGCTCAGTGACCCTGAGGCTTCATGGAGGATGGGCTGCCTGGGGCTCCTCATGGTTCAGAGTCCTTGAAGCTGGGTGCACAAGAGCTTGGGTAGCTCTTCCAAGGCACAGACTCTGAACAGGTGTGGTGGCGCAGACTTGAAATCTCAGCACTTGGGAGGTTGAGGCAGGAGGATCTCTGGGTTCAAGGCCAGCCTGGGTTACATAGTGAGACTCTGTCTCACCAAAAAAAAAAACCCCAAAAAACAAAACAAAACAAAAAAAACACAGGCTCTATTCAAGCTGGGGCTTGGCCAGGTAGTATAATTCTCTGAGCCTTGATTTCCTCCTCTGTGAAATGGGTTTAATCAGTGTTCGCCTCATCAGAGGGTCGTGAAGTTCGAGGAGGAGCCTGGTACATGCTAAGAACTCAGTGACAAGCAATGTGTAGGCTGTCCTCATTACCACCTTTCTTCTCTGTCCCCAGGCCTAGCCCCTTGGGCTTGCCGGGATTCCAGGAGTCCCCTCTGGGAAGTGTCACTGCCCTTCTGAGTGGAAGCCATGAGTGATGTGAAAGGAGAGCTCCCTGCTGATTGCCCTGGGGACGGGCTGGGGACTTAAGGAAACACTCCCAGCCGGGCCTGGTGGGGCCACTGCTCTGTACCCTGAGCCCAGCCACCTTGGCCCAGACTCTCTCCCCAAATCCACCTTCTGCGTTCTTTATTTATGTCCTGTGTTTATTTTTCCCATCTGTTTACTTCCCTGCTGAAATAGAGCTCGGAGCCCTGTGAGATCTTGCGCACCGGGCAGGAATGGCCAGGCCAGTGACCAGGAGGCTGGCATCCGACGCAAGAGGACCCTGAGGAAACAGGAGGATCAAAAACCAAACATGGAACCAATAAAATCTTTAACCTGACACTACAAACTTCCCACAGACTTCAGAGAAATACCTCTAGAAGTGCGCGACCTTTTCATCTCTCCCCAAGGCTACCTCCTCCTCCAGCCCCGTCTTTCGAAAATACAGATTTGACCTTGCCACTTCCCGCCTTCGAAAGCCTTCCACAGCTCCTCTGTATTTATTATTCTTATTCACTAATATTTATTGAGGTCCCTTGGTCAGAGCCCGACCCTGTGCTCTGAGTGCCTTTGGTGCGTCTGTCCCTGTGGGGCGGGGACTATCGCCATCCCTCTGTCGGGGACCAGGCGACAAGGATGTGGAAGCTGCA
>PVJO010007980.1:53043-78387 GCA_004026905.1 Hystrix cristata | reverse complement strand
GGAAAATGTTGAATCATGTGCCTTTAATTAAAGGTCTGTGCCCACGGAGAAGCACAAAGTGGAGATCGTTTCATTTAGGCGAGAGTGTCTGGTGGTTCCGTGACTAAAATTGGACATCCAGTGACACCGGTTTGCAGGAGAGACTTCATTTGTTTTGAAGTTGTGAAGCAAGTGAACCTTGGTGAGTGGGGAAACAGCCTTCAACATTTCTTCTTTTTTTCCCCTTCTCCGGTAGTACTCTTCTCTTAAGAAACGTTCTTAATGATGAACTTTTTAAAATACATTGGAGAGTAAAAAAATAGTACAATGAGCGCCCCTCTCCGATTCAGAACATTCTTTTCTATCATATAATACCATCATCACCCCTAACAGAATTTCAGTCATTTCTACTATTATCCAATACCCAATTTTTGCCCAAATTTCTCTTATGTCTGGTTTGTTAAGTCTAGGAACTCAACAAACAATACACATTACATTTGGGTGTTATGGATCCAAAGTGTCCTTTAATGTAACATAACACTCTTTCCACTTTGTTCCTTCTTTACATGACTGATTTGTAAGATTTTCCTGCTTCTACATTTGTGTGGAATTGTTTTGCATGTTCTTTAATTCTCTGCATTTCCTATAAAGTAAAATGTAGATATAAAAGGCCTGACTAGATGTAGATCAAACATTTTGGCAGCAATGCTTCAAAGAAAAAGTCTTGAACTTCATATTGGCTCATATCGAGAAAGACATAATTTAGTCTAAAGTCTATTAGTGATACTGAAATTGGTCCCTGGGCTTTCATGTTGGCCCCCAGATTTCACCCTTGTAAAGTTCTTTTTCTGCCTTGTGATTGGCAACTCACTTGAGGAGGTGACCTTTTGGCATCATGTAAATATGCAGTGGACTTCTTCCTCCCATTTTTCAGAAATCCTAAACGCTGTGTCAGTGCTACGTGCAGGGATGCAGATAGGGTGAGGGATAACAGAGCCCAGCTTCGTGTGTTATAGTTCACTTTTTTGTCTATTCCAGCTATGCTACACCAGCCATGAGGCCAATGTGTGCTCAGTAAATGGTCATGTGCCCTTAACTGACCATGAAATTCACAGTGGGAATAAGCCTGCATACAAGGAAGCTAAAAATAATTCGCCTTTTAACAGTACCGAATGGATACACGTTAGGATATTTAAGGGCAAGCAAGACTCTCTCAAAACACAACCTAAAGGAAAATATACAGTAGACCAAAGTATACATACACTATGATCAAAGTAAAATGCAATATAATTAGAAAGAAAAATTGGAAGAAAATAATCTGCTTGTGATATTTGTTTTTAATTTTTATTTTTATTAGTACGTTTGTAATACATAATGATTATATTCATGGTAAGGAGTTGGTACATGTACATAACACATCTAAATTCTTTTTACATTCTCTTGTCTCCTCCTGCTCATGATATTTGTAATGGAGAAATGAGATGAGTTTTTACATTTTTTATAATAGTCAGTATCTTACCTTTTGAATTAAAATGATAAATGTATAAATGCATACCCATGTTTATAGTAGCATAATTTATAATTGCTAAATCTTTTTTTTTTTGGACAGATTTCATTCACTTTATTTTTCTTGTGTAAAAACCCTTATGTTGTAGCTACTGCTGGAGCTTGAGTCCTCTGGACAGAGATGCTGGTGTGGGTTTTCACAAGATGGTCGGTGAATTCCTGGTAGGGAAACTTGGTAAACACAGTCTCTTTCCAGAGGTCAGGGGTCAAGTAGCTGTACCACTTGGAGACGGCATCAAAAGTGGCAGTGCCACCCCTGGCAGAGGTGTAGCAGTCATCTGTACTGGCCATCAGCAGCAGCTTCTTGGGTACAGGGGCTGAGACGATGCCAATGCCTCTGAGGGCAGAGATTAGACGCATCAACGCAGCCACAGCGGCCTGTCACCTTGCAAGGGACAGTGTGGCGCTTCCCAATCTTGTTCACCCAGTAGCCTCTCCGCACAGGGACAATGGAAAGCTTGGCCAAGATCATGGCCCCACAAAAGGCAGTGGCTACCTCCTTGGAGCACTTTATATCCAGACCAACATGACCGTTGCAGTCCCCTATGGCTACAAATGCCTTGAACTGGTCCACTGGCTAGTACGAGTTTGCTTCTGCACGGGCATGATCTTCAGAACTTCATCCTTGAGGGATGTGCCCAGGAAAAAAAATCAATAATCTCAGTCTCCTTGATGGGTAAGAAGAAAAGATATTTTCCCTCTAGGGATCTGATCTTCATGTCCTCGACCAGCCGGCCCAGCTTGGTGACAGGAATCCACTCCTTGTCCTCGGCCTTACGCCGTGAGCCCCACGCCCGCGCCCTCGAAGACCACTGCGAAGCCTCCACCGAAGCTGCCGTGGCCTCCTATGCCTGGGCCCCGGGGCCTCCGGGCCCTCCGGGCCCTTCCGCTGCACTGGCGTCATCCAGCATTTGGTGTTTCTCCGAGGAAGAAGCCATAATTGCTAAATCTTAGAAGCAGCCTATATGTTCATTAAAAGAAGAATGAATAAAGAAAATGTGGTATCTATACACAATGGAGTCCTATTCTACCATGCAAGCACAAGGCCCTGAGCTCAATCCCCAGCACCAAAAAACAGAGATCATGACCTTCCGCCTATAAATAGTCCAACATATATCACTAAAAAGTTACTAAGGACTGTTTCCCTTTATAGCTAACATAAGGTTATCTCACTGAACAAAATTAACACAAACTCCTTACTATCAACTAATATTTAGCCCACATTCAAATTTTCTACTGATTACCCCCAAGTCTTTTATAGCTAGTTTTCTAAACTAGAATCTAAACCAGAGAAATAGGTTTTTAAATAATCATGCAAAAATAACCCGAAAATCGTGTATTAACTTAGACACTGACTTTTCCTTTTAATTTCATATCTTACCCACTAATTTTAAAAGACACATTTTATTGCTGTCATCACCATAAACAGATGTTCATGTGCATCTGAGTAGGATATTTATAAGCTCTTTCACTTCTAAAATTTACCGTCACTGATAACATTTACATTCTCATGATTCTCAAATCCTTCCTAGCAAAAAAGAAATCATAAAATCACTATGAGATCTGAATATGTTCTTCATGAGTTGAATCCCAGGAGTAAATCTTGCCAGTGACCCAGAAGCAGAAGCAGCAGTTCCTCAGCAATCAGGGCATCTCAGCAGAAGAAAAAGCGAAGCCCGATGACCAGGTTCACTAAAGACGTCAGAGATGGGAGACGCAGTGCATTATCTATCGCCTGCCATTCAGGAGGATATGCAGCTCACAGCTAACAGAATTCCCTTTCTCTTGATAATGACACTTTCAACTTTTCCTGCCTTCCTTGGGATCTGTTCACTTTTCTAAAAGAATAGAGGATATTTATTTTTTAACCACTCCCTGCCCAGATATGAAAATTAGCAAGCTAAAAATGATACCCCCAAGATATGAAATCACATAGCTCTCATTCTTCTGCACCCCAAAGGATTTGGGTTATTGAAAAATAATAAACTGTACTTTCATTTTTTTATTAAATTCTTCTGATGAGTGTCCAAAAAAATCACACTGAAAGTTAGCTGTTTCATTAGGTACAGGACTGGGACTTGTGCTATTTTAAAGATGCAAGAAAACTTGTTCATAATCTTTTGCTTCTGGTTTTGGTCTGAATATTGGTCATTTGCTTGATCCGTAAAATCGAACATATTATAATCACAACTTTCTTTTTATATAAAATCTTTAATCCTGAGATCATAAAATTCTCTGTGAGCATTATCTATTTGCAAATAATATTGGTTACATTGAGAACAGGAAAACTAAAAAGAAAAAATTGACTGCATATTCAAAAATACACAAGTCAAGAATCAAGTCAGGAATAAACCTTGGCCTGATCAATCTTAACTTTGGCATTATCAAGAGCCTCAGTATTGATGAGGGGTCGTCTTCCTAGACCCGTTGTACTGACAACAAACGGGTTGGGACTATTTTCCTACAAATTTATGATATGAATCAATGGCATAGTTCTTATGTGTATTTGATTTATCTGCTCGTTTTTAGTGACTGAGCACACCCATGAGACAAAAGAATCTATATAATCAAGAACATAAGAGAAATAGAAATCGATTGCATTGATAATTTATTGTTCTTGTCTCAGATCAGATAGATAATATGTATTTGTTGTTGAAATTTTGAAAACCCAGAAAAAAAACCCCACAAAAAAGCAAACACAAATTTCCTGTTTTCCTATTTTCCTCTCCAAAGAGACAGCTGCCATTATCATTTTTTATTTGTCTTAGTTAACTTTCCTGCACGTGTTCCTCAGTGGTCACCGGAATCTCCCTTTTGCTTCGGATGGAGCTAAATTCGGCTCGAATCTGTTTCCCGCCTGTGAAAGTCCTACAACCTCCTAAACCTTTCTGCACATTCCTCCGGGCCTGGAGGCAGGTGGGAGCGAGGGGAATTTGGAAAGAGCTGTCAGATGGCAACTCTGATTGATTTTTTTTTTTTCTGCCTCTACTAATTCCTGTTCTCTGCTCAGGCAGCCCCTTCCCCGTTTATACCACACACTAAATATGAGGCCTTTCTGAGCCAGACTTTACTGAAGGTTTGAGAAGATAGAAAGAGACAGAGGTTCGCTTTCCTACAAAAGAAGACTTGGAGGTGAATAATGCCCCTCCTTTTAAAATCTGTTGGCTTTTTTGAAAACTTGGACTATAGTTGTAGCTTCCTTCCATTTTGCCTTTCTTTTTGCATCTACATCTTTCTGCTTTCTGCATCTTCACTCACCCACTCTGAACTATCTCCACAGCTGCTCTCCAGTGCTTTCCAACTTACAATAGTATGCTAGCCTTTAAGCTTTATTTGTACTCTAACGGACAGGCTAATGGCAGTCTACATCTGAATACTGAGATTTGCCCTGGGGCAAGCAAACCCTCTGAGCCTCAACTTTCTCGCTTATAAAGTTAGGATATTGCTAGACTCTTCTTCATAGGCAAAGCACCTAACTCATCATCTAGCACATTTAACAAATATGAGTCATTTTTAGTCTTACTGAGAATATTTTACCTGGGTTGTATGGAGTCTGCAGGACTCATGGGGACCTCTGCCAAATACCCCTTTCTATTGCCCAGAACCCTTACATATCAGAAGAGTGAGGCTTGGAAATTTAAGAACACACAGTCTGTTGCTAGAATACCGATCATCAGTGACGTAGTCAAACCCTATCATGGGCTGGGGCGGGTGAGGTTCTCAAAAAGCAGACAATGAGATGCAATTTGGTGTGCACAATTGAGGTAGGAGAGTAGGGCGTGGCAAAAACTGGCTGGAAAAGTAGGTGTGACCTGTTAATTACAAAATCCCAAACAGATGTAGCTTCTCTAGAGAGTGGCCTGGACCCGAGGTCAGCCTGAGGCATGAGATCCCAGCACCCCCTCTCAGAACCCAGAAGTAGGTTTCCTCGAAGGTTTCCTCAACCTATAAAGTAAAACTATATGGACACTATAAAATAAAAGAAGTCATGCAGAGTTGGTGCTATTATATTTTTTCATGAGAGCCCGTACCACATCTCTCAGACGTGGTATGTATTTTTATTGCTTTTTTCCCCTTCGTTTTACCTAAGCTCTCTCTGCAGAGCCTGTTTCTCCCAATCTCCATTTTGCCTTTTAAATAAATTTTACCACTGCTTTTGCCTCATTTTGTTCAACTGAGGCAAGAAAAACCTAGACTCTAACTCCAGAAGGAAGGGTGAGCAATCCAGAACCTGGTAACGTTACTTTGAAATATAACCACCTGATAACAAGATCGGGGTTCAGGATATTTTATTAGAGAAGCAGAATAGGGCTGAAGCAACCAATCACCTTAATTTGCATAATAGTTACTGGGGTAGAAAAAATTCAGTGCTAAAACTGAGAAAGTCCTGTGTAACTGGACAGTGGTCACCTAGTTGAGGCGGAAGGTAAAATGCAATGCAGGCTGATCAAAGCTTCTGGTAACAGGCAGGGAGCTCTGCTGCGACTATTACTTATTGGAATTGTCCTATTTTGAGCTGAGATGACTGGGCCTTTGTACCTTGCCTCAGTCACCCAATGCAGGCTGCCCTGGGAAGACCAAAACCTCAGCCCAAACAGCTGAGGCAGATCCTGAAGAAGCTGACAGATGGAGGGGTAGGGGCAGCTGAGCAGAAAGTCCTTTGGAGGAGGATCTCTACGTCTGTTGCAAGCACCGCCTTGTGCCTCAGTTTTCTCATTTGCAAAACAAGAATGATAATGGTAAATGCCTAGTAGTATTGTTCTGAGGATTAAATGAAGTTAATACGTGGAAAGTGATTAGAGCAGAAAGGACAATAGGACACTGTAAGCTCCTTCTAGCTATTTCACCAGACCAAGTGTCCTCCTGGTGTTTATTGTCAGATCCTGAAATTCTTGATATTTGATCTCCTTTGTCAAATCATCATATTAATCTGGTTGTAATTTGGACCAATCTACAGCTTTCTTTGTTTAACCTAATAGAATTTGGCCACATATCAGTTTCTTGATTGCAACCCAGAAACTAGGGTAGGAGGGTCTTCCATTTTGCTTTTTTACGGTCTGGTTTTTTTTCATTTGTTTTCTGTTTTTTACTAAATTAGGAGACCACCTCAGCTGTATGCTATTCTACTTCTATTAGTAGATAATGGAAAGGATTAAATGAGAAGAAAAATAATACAAAAAAGGAAGAATTTTAAAATTAAAAAAGTAGCTTTCATTCACACACAAAAATAATTTAAGAGAATTTGGAAGCAAGAGGGAGATGTATAAATGGCAGTGCATAAAGATCATTTTTAGCCTGAGTAACTTGTCAATGATCCTCATCCTGCCTTTCCTTTCCTCCAAAATATACCAGGATGTGTCATTTCATCAGGTGACCACTGGCTTGCTTGTCCCTCCATTCGGAAGAAGCTAAAGCTATTAAAAGTCACGTGAATCACTCTGTGAGCAAGCAGGAAACAGCACTAAATTAAAATTTGGAGCGTTACACTGTCAATATGCAAATACTTCTCTGTCCCACGAGCTGGACACAAATTACTTTTTATAAGCGACTTTTGCTTTTCATTTAGCCAGGAGGGAAGTATGAGGTAGCAGGTCTCCACGCCCTCTTTTACTTAGATGCCACCCTTCTGCGTCATCTAACAAATAATAATTAGAACCAGGAGGGTGGGTTACTTATTCCCTCTTCTCATTACCTGAGCTCAAGCGACCAAGCAAACAAACCGAGCAAAAAGCAACCTTAGATGCCATTTTAAAAATGCCTAGACCACTCAGCTTGTTCTTCTGTTGCATTCCAAGCGTTATCTGTCTGGGTTTCTCTGCCTGAACTGTTGGCACGAAAGGTACAATTTTATCCTGGAAGCAGGGTGTTCCTTGGGCACTGAGCCATGCAGTTGGCTCACTCGCTTCCTTTGCTGTGTGTTTCTTTGGGGCTTTCTGCTTGTCAGAAGCTAATTATGCAATGATTCAAGAGGTGGATGTGAGTATTGTTTCTACTTGACATGGGCTGCTTGCCTCTCTCAGGCAAAACTGGTTTACTTCACCAAGGAAGCCACAGAGTTTCCTTCAGCTCAGTTCCTTTCTAATTTCGTAATTATCATGATGGGAGTCTAATTTTGAAAGAAGGACTTCCTGCTCCCTCTGAGGGGTGGGAGGGTAGTCACTGTAATTTTTGCAGCTTCTGTTGAGGAGCCCGGGCTGTTGTGCACTGCTGTTCCTTGTTTTTCTTTGATTTGTTTGTTTTACAGTGCTGGAGATCCGTGCACCTGCACAGGTAAGTGCATATGTGCTCTACACTTGCACTTCACCCTCAGCCCTAACTGGTCTGACTCCTCCGACTTATGCCACCGAGCTTCTATTGCGCAGGTGGCCCACTTGAACTGTGCCCTCTGGACAGGTGTATTTATGTTTTCCAAGTGGAAGTGTTGGTATGCACCACTGCATCCTGCCTCACTTGCCTGGTTCTTCTCAATAACCACAGCACACATTTCCTGTTCTAAAATGTTATGATTCTGTGGGTTGTGGTGATGTACACCTATAATCCCAGGCACTAGGGAGGCAGAGGCAGGAAGATCACAAATTCAAACCCAGCCTGGGCAACTCTGTGAGAGCCTGTCTCAAAATGAAAAATAAAAAAATTATAAAGGGCTGGGAACACAGCTCAGTGCTCCCTGGGTTCAATCCCTAGTACCTCAGAAACAAAAACAGTAAGATTTTACGATCTGAGGCAGCTGGTCCAGGCTAGGGTTGCCCACTCTGCATCTCTTCTCAGGAATCATACAGATGACCTTGATTTCAGATCCTAGCCAACCATGTGAACCATACCCAGGGATCCTAAAGTCATGTTCCTCTGTGTCAAGAGACGCAGAGCCAGACCTACATGTCTCTATAGGCATCTCAAGAGAGGCTCAGGGCTCTGATCCAAACAGTAATGGACCAAAGGGACGGGTACAGGGAACGCGTGTGCAGAATCACGGTAAACAAAGCTGCCGGAAACCTGAGAGAGGAGAGTTGGAGGACTGCAGCTTCATCCTCCCCTTTCCATCATGTGACTTGGAGCTCTAGAGGAGAGCCTGGCCTAGGGTTCTCATTCAAGGACACCGAAATAAATGACTTGGCCAGTGTTTAAGCAAATGATTCACTCATCTTTTTATAGTCAGAAGGACTCAAGAAAGTTTTAGTCTTTCTATGCATTTGTACTCATCTTTAGACTTTGTGAAAAAAATGAAAAAGAAAGCATAAGATATTGGAAAATTATTCCATATGATCAGACTCAAATTATATTTTCTGCACATTAACCAAAAAAAAAACCATTTGGGGTGCTGGGAACATTAACCAAAATTTTATCTCAGAAGTACTTGAACTTTATAATTAATGCACTTTCAGGTTGGTCATGTGTGTACAAAGAGACTTTTTATATCCTGCAAAGATAATTGGATAGCCTCAGTATCTTTTTCCCTCACTATCTCTTTCACTCTCTATTATCAATGTAACCACTGCTACCATAATCTGTTTCTATACATAAAATGTATTGTTTAGTTCACACACTGTTACACATGTTAAATTAGTAGCTGTCTATGTCCCTCTGAATGTTTTGTAAAATTGACTACCAGAAAACATAAGAGGGGGTAGACACTGCATTACAGGAGTGGAAGTAGGTATCGATGAAGGGATAATTGTTCCTCTCAAAGCCAAACCATCCACTACAGACATCCTGAATCACATTTCTCTTCTGCATTTCCTGCTATCCTTCCTCATGTGGCTTGCCTTCCTACTACACCCTCAGAATAAGTCTTCTCTCTCTTCTAGGATTCAACTAGAGATGGGAGGAGTAAATTGACACCCCAAAGTACTTTTTCAGCCATCAAAATCTCTACAGAATATATCTTTGGCTTAAAATTAAATGTGAAATGTTTATGCCTCCCTTGAAATGTCTCTTCCCTGCAAATACGCTGGGCCATTTTGGCAGCTTGTGGAGTCTCTCTCTCTGAACATTACTAGACATCCCTGTCGCATTCGCTAGTTATCCCTTTCTTTGCCCTTGGATGGATTCTGAAAAAGCTGTAAGAGTTCACTGCACAGAAGCAAGCTGTGTTACCCAAAGGAATCCTGACACAGATCCAAAAAGCCATGAAAATCTTACCCCTTCAAGATTTCAAGGGTTTTTTTTTTTTTTTTTTTTTAGTATTTTCCAGAGGGGAAATGTTGGAATGTTATTTGCAAAGCTCAGTCTGTGGGCATAATATTGCTTTATGATCTCTTATGAACCATAAGGTGGAATTGTTAAAAATAACTATGGGTGGACAGATGCCAAATGGCAAAGCGGGGCAGAAAGTAGTGGTAAGAAGGGATTTTTACTGCTCTATTTACTCACAGAAAAACTCCAACCAATAATTTTTGCAAAGCTAGACTATAATATGTTGAATCCTCTGTTGATCTCTAAAATCTTGAGCTTCTGAGTTAGGGTAAATAAGATGTCCTGATTAAAGTCATTCTAATAAACACTGGTACAAGTGCCCAGGGAAAACTGGCAGTACTACTGCTGACAAATTCCCTAATTGTTTCATTTTCCTGAGACTTGGTGCTTATGCTGACATTTGGGGTCTACTTGCCAAAGAAGTTGCCTATATTCTGTTAACAGACAAATTCTACCCTGGAGTGCAAGGGAAGAAGACATCTGTAAAAAAGCATTCTGGCAAAGACAGGCTGTGTCAGCACAGGTTTCATACGACAAACTATTTGTAGGCCATATTTTTCCTCTTATTGAAAAATAGCATTGTGACAAGTACAAATATAAAGTGTTAAAAATAAACAAATAATCCTTCAGAAGTCCACCAGTCTGATCCCAGATTGTTCCCACTCTGAGGACACAGATAGCACAAAACTTGAATGATGAACTGGTCCAGCCAGTGATGACTATTTGCATCAGGGGAGAGGGGAGAAGACACTGTGTATTTGAGAAAGAATCAGGAAATAAAAAAAGACAGGCAGCATCCTATTTGACTCCTCAGCTCAGTCCCACGTGTGACCCCTACAGAGAGAAAGGCTTTACACATTCACCAAGGGAAGAATTTTCACAGGGGGCACCTCTAAGGCAAGTGGGCCTAGGCTATGGAGCAGTGGTCCTGGGGTGGTACCGAGTGAAAGCACTGGGAGGGAGCACGCGTTTGTCATGGGTACCAGTCTTGCATGCCTGGCACTGATCTCGGTACAGAGCCAACACCTCCACGTGGTTTCTTAGGCCACTAAAAATAGTGTAGGAAGCAACAGAGGGGAACATGAGGACTGTTTATGAGCACATACAAGGCAACCTGGAGATTCCAGGAGAAACTCTGAAGTTAATGCAGGTGGGAAAAAGAGCCAGTAAATTTTAGGATATGTTATTACTGTAATCCTATTTATATCAACACACTGATAAAGCATAATGAACAGGAAAAATAAATAATTTCTAAGTCCTTTAGCTTAATGTGAAATCATGAAAATAAGCATGTTATTCAAGACTTTTAGTTGTGGACAACAGAATCCCTACTTACTAGTTTAAAAATAAAATGAATGTATTAAAGGGTATCAGCACATAGACTGTCTGCAAAGGATAGAGACTCATTTTCTGAGGTTACTTGACAAGAACCCATAACCAAACTACACTGCTGGGCTATTACAATACAGAGCGCCACCCCAACACCACCATCATGGCTGTAGGGACCCCCCCACAGGGGCTCAGTAACACTGGGAGGGCTGCTCACTCCAGGCCGCTTCTGAGCCCCACGGCTTCTTCAGAAAACAGACTCTGCATGACACCTGCTTTCTTGTGATTTTCTCTTCTGCATCGCAGTCTCACGAGGCTGCATCTGATTACAGAAACTAGGTCACACACTTGCACCCTGTTTGCAAAAACGGTCGGGATAGAGAGTTCTAGTTTTACCCTGAGAAGGCAGGATTTGTAGTGGAAGTTTCCTTCATATGGTAAGTGCTTTCAAGAGATGATGGGTGGTCACAAATGCAACAAATGTCTCCTGGGATAGATACAAAATTATTAGACAGTTAAACCTTTGCAAACACCAAGAAGCCAGTGTTTACTCATTCTGCTAGTCAAGGAGTCTTGTGATTGAGACAGAAAATAGTCATAAAATGCAAGTCTTCCAGGTGCATTTTCTACAAACTCAATCTATAAACAGTTTTACTTGGGATTTTTTCCCCTTCCAGGATGCAAGAAAAGACACAATATCTTTCTGTCCCACCTCAGATGTAGAGGGTATTCCCAGAAAATTTGCAGAAGTTATTAGCATGCTGGAGGAGAATCACCCTGCTACTTTGTCACAGAATTAGAAAACAGCAAACAAAGAAAAAAAAATGAAAACAACCTAAATACAATTATCGAAATTTCTGTAGTACGAAACAAAAGGTTTCTATTTCAGAGAGCTAAGTACCATAATTGCAGACAGAAAGAATGACAGTTCTACATAATCAGGATGTCACAGCATTTGAGAGTGCTGTGGACCAGCACAGCGGATGAGCACAGAGCACAGAGTCAGGTAATTGCAGGAAAAATTTCTGGACCCAAACCAGGACAGCAACTTGTGCTGAGCCCAAATCATCCACAGCAAAATGCCTGATAGATTTTATCCTACATACCAAGTTCACTAAGTCATGGCTATCTTACTTACCTTGTTGAGAACTACCAAGAAAAATGTGCTTATGGCTGGGCATGCCTTGAGGTGCTGGCACACACCTGTAATTCCAGCTCTTGGGAGGCTGAGACAGGAGTATTACTTGAGCCTAGGAATTTGAGGCTAGCCTGTGGAACATAGTGAGACTGTATTTAAAAACAAAAACCTTGTGTCTATCCATTAAAAAAAAAAACCTTATAAAAAAAAAACCTTATGTCTATCCATTTTCACATGGTTGATACTTAGAATTTTGTATTCTGTTTATTCCTTATTTATTGAATCATATCTTTCCATGTTGTTTAATCTTAGTATTTATCATTTTTAATCTGTTGATAAAGCCTAATCTACTCAATCATTTCACCATTACTTTGTACTTTAGAAGGGCAAGTGGAAGCCAGGCATGATGGCGCATGACTGTAATCTCAGCCTCTGGTAGGCTGAAGCAGGAGGATTGCAAGTTTGAGACTAGTTGGAAATTTAGGGACTTAGTCAGACCCGGTCTCAAAATAAAGAATAAAAAACCAGCTAGGGATGTAGCTCAGTGCAAAGGCCCTCGGTTCAATCCTCAATATTGCCAAGAAAAATAAAAATAAAAAACGACAAGTGGAATTCTTTCAAAGTCTCTTTTATTGTTCTGGGCAGATTAGCACAGGCAGATTAGTACCTGAGCTCTTTGTGCATGTGGCCATGTTTCAGGTGGGTCCACCTTGAGCTTATGGAGATTCCACAGTTACATCTAAAAGAAAACAGACTTTATGAGAAATCAGGATCAACCCTTTCTTGGAAACGTGTTGTAGAAAGACATTAGAAATCCTGACATTTGTCCCCAAGTGGCAGCTACATACCACAATGAGATCTCTATTCCTGGAATGAATATCTCCAGGATATCCGCACGGAAAGATCCAGAGTGAGGCAGCCTCCAATCTAGAGCTCTGAGAACCACTCACCTTAAAAGCACAGTCTCCAGAGTCTAGAAAATTAGTGGAAAGACTGGAGAAAGCTGCTCATTCTGCTGTGGAGTTTGAGATAAGACTTTAATTTCCATAATCATCGTAAAATTGGACAGACTTTCCACCCCAAAATATATTCCATGTGAGTTGTGAAGTGTCTCAGAAAGAATTGTGATATATGGAGCAACTCGAATGAAATGAGGTCAAGTTGAAAAGCAGAGATCATTATGGGGTTACAACAGACCAGTGCAGGAGACAGGGCTGCTGGACATTATAGAACCAAGAGGGGGACAGTGTAAGCTTTTTCTCCCCCTCCTCTCTCTCCTCCCCCTATTGCAGTGCATGGTCTCTCTATTCCACTCTGAGATCTGTCTGTTCCATCCTGATGCTTCTGTTTGCAGATAGGCCTTTTCTGCTAACTCATGGTTTTTCAGCTTCCCCTCACTCTGGCTAGCATGAGGTTTGGCTTGCTGCAGAAAGCCAGCTGGGCATGACCTTGCAGCTTGGCTCCTCACTGCTAAATGACTCAGCTTCTTTGTCCCTATTCCAAATTCCTGAGAGAAAATTTGATCAACCCAGCTTAGGTCAGATGTCTACCGGTGGGTCAGTCACAGAGACCGGAGGGATGCAGTCACATGGTGGGAAGCCCTGTCTGTCCCTCCATGGCTGCGAGTGAGCAGTCTCCAAGGTAGAATGTGGGTAGGGAGGAGGGAGTCTGGCATCTCTGGAGGAAGATACAGGCTGAGGGAGGTTTGCCAAGTGTGAGTTTTAAAAACAGCATTGAGTTTAGAGTAAAAAGAATTCTATCTTTTTTTTTTTAACCATGAAACTGTACACAACATTTCTAATCTTTCAAAGACTCATTTCCTCATATGTAACCAGACAGAGTTGAACAAGATGATCTCCCCGCTCTCACAATCTATGAGCATCTTTCTTGTCTTCAGACTCTCATAATAAAAGGAAAGACTGACTAATATGGACAACTTGGCAGGTCTTATATGAGCAATAATTCAAAAAAGTATCTTTGCAATAAGTCCTTCGGAGTATTATCCCCACCCTCACCATTACCTTAAACAATTTTGGAAAGCTGTTGCATGCTAGCAATGCTGAAGTCCCCAGCAGGAAATTCAGCAAATATTTCTTGCTTAGGTGGGAATTCTAAAGGAAGAGGAAAACAGACCTTACACTGAAACAGTTTACCTGTCCGAGTGTTAAAGGTTTGGAAAAATAATGTGGTGGAAAAATTGTTTCAGTTCTAACAGAAGATTCGCTCAATTCTCATGCTGAGGGTGAACAATGTGCTAAAATCATTATTAGTGAATTGCCTGCTCCAAATGAAGACAAAAGACTGTGTTAATTGAAATAGCCTTCTGTCTGTGGCAAATTAATACAGCTCTCCTGCAGTATGTGAAATTGAGGCACTCATGTAAAGGCGCCTACATAGCTGGATTAATTTTCTCCCCACTGAAGTCCATTGTGGTATAGAACATTGAGCATGTTCCTACCAAGAAAGGAAAAATGAAAGAGAAAAACTCAAAAATAACAATAGTCTCAGTGAGAATTTCAATTTCCCAACCCATTCAAGTTCCTTTATAAAAAGCTCTGAGCAGCCACATAAACCCATGATTGATAGTAAATTTGTTCCTAGAATTAACCTGGGCTGCTTCTAGTTTTCCCAATTTAGCCTCCAATTTTTCCTATATCCAGCCTTTCACTCTGCTGTACAATTCAACTCTCATTTACCAGTGTCCTCGTTTCATAGGTAAATATAAAAATATGGGGTTTTTTTCTGGGTTGGAGCTGAAAAGTTCAACTTGGTTTCAGTAATTCAACTATATTGTGTGTGTGTGTGTGTGTGTGTGTGTGTGTGTGCGTGTGTGTGCATGAGTGTGTATGTGTGTGTTGAGGGGAGGTGCTTTGGGCTGCGGGTGAGCCAAATTCTACAAACAGGATGCCCCTGGGATAGCCCTGATATACTCTGGTGCCAGGAGAGGTTGGCTTTTCTTCTGTCTACCCTAGATAACTATCCTTATCTTTCTCAAAACAAGAGACACTCACCTCCCAGCAGCTGGCAGCCTTTTTGGCCATGTACAAAGTGGCCTCTCTTCACTTTCCCACATGAGGTTTATGCTGGACTCTTTGCTGAGTAAGTGAGCTCTGAGAGCTACACAGGCTGCATCCTGAAAGAGGGGCTGTGATCACCAAAGCTGCCCTCATTTACCTCCCAACACCAGGTGGCCCCTGAGACACAGGCTTCCCACGTCCTTGTGGCCTACCTCCTTGATAATGCTAGCAAGCACTGATTTGCTCCACGTGTCAGCTCTTAGATACCATGAAATCTCCACTTCACAGAAGAGGAAATGGAGGCAGATGTGACATATGACATGCTCAAGGTCATATATCAAGTAAACAGTAGCTCAGATTCCAATCCAAGCGCCATAGGTTCTTTGGGGTAGTTGATGAAAGCTAAGACTGGCTCCTTACAAAAGTGTATGTATTTGTAATTTTCTAGTTGCTAGGTTTCACCTTGAGGAGTCTCCCCATTGCAGATCAAGCACTTTGTATTAGATGACTCAGTTTGTTGCAGGCAAGGCAAGGAATGTTTAAGGGTGAAGGGGTTGAACGGGAGAAAGGACAGTGGGCCCTGGAAAGTACTTTTCCTGCCCAAATGCATTCTGATGAAAACAAACAACCAAGCAAAACTCTGCTCCTGGACCAAGAAAACTCCCTGTGGGCTAGACTGAATCTCAGTACCATTAGCTGCAACTTCTGTTGATGGTCACACTCCTCCTTAGTTGTTGTAGACCCAACAGGTATGTCCAGCTCCTAATATTTGAGGAAAGGCGTGTTAACTGCTCTCCCAGACTAAGGTCACCCTATAGCTGCTTCTACTCAGACTCTTCCCTTACAGGGTCCAGAGCTTTCGCTATTGGGCTCTTATCAGCCCTCTAGATGTCCAGGGCCCTGGCCTCTCTCCTCTTGGTTTTAGATGGGCCGAATGATGTTTTGAAGGGACAGTTGTTCAGGTTGAATGAGTTGGATGGTGCCATTCGTGGGGATGGCAGGGGTTGCCCGATTCTCAGAG
The DNA here is from genome assembly GCA_004026905.1 of Hystrix cristata. Taxonomy (NCBI): domain Eukaryota; kingdom Metazoa; phylum Chordata; class Mammalia; order Rodentia; family Hystricidae; genus Hystrix; species Hystrix cristata. The sequence goes on along the minus strand of PVJO010007980.1, from coordinate 62,144 downwards.
ACTCCAGATTTAGGCAGTGACAGCTCCCACCTCCTACGTGGCTCCTGGGCACTGGAAGATGCCCTGCTGTGGCTGAGCAGTGTCTCGTCTGTCTTCCTGGCCCCTTCAGCCGAGTTCTCGCTTATCTTTGCTCTTTCCTGCACCCACCCTTCGAAGTTAGAAATATTTATCTGTTTAGCTGCCCTCTCTCAATAATGCCATTATGTTTTCTCAGCGGTACTTGCTCCATTTCATTGTTATTGCTTCAAAGCAATGAGCATAATTTTCTGATGGGTTTAGGGTTTTTGGAAATACAAAGGCCAGATACCATTTTCTGCTTTCCATTTGGTAATGTCCCTCCTCTGACTCACTGAAGTTCACGAATTATGGGTTTGCATGGAAGGGGCAAGAGACAAAGGGTGGAGACATGGCAGAAAAGTGTTACCATTAATAAATACTTTCCTACTATGTATTTTCCATCTTGAGGTCTCTTTATACTTTGTTTTTTCCTTTAATCAGAAAGTAGCTTATATTATTTTTGACAAATTATAATTGCAATGTTGATACACACACACACACACACACACCCTGTGGAATGATGGAATCAAGCTAATTCATATACTCATCACCTTAAATTCTCATTACTTGTCCTAATTTTGTACCCAAGACCTCTTTATATGTTAAGTGACTGCAAAGAACTTGTTTATTTATATATTTATGTTTACTACTTTAGAAATTAAAATGGATGTTTTAAATATGTACTAATTCCTTTAAAACAACAGTAAACCCAGCATGTGTTAATAAAAATCACATTTTTATTTTAAAAAGCTGTATTTTCCAAAACAAAAAAGATTCAGTGAGAATGGCATTGTTTATGTTCCCATAAATCATTTTAATGTCTAACATAAAATAAGGCAGCTAGACTCTCATATTCTGTATTCAATGTATTGTGACATCACCTGCAATATAAGGTCTAAAAAACACTATATATTTGAGAGCAATCAAGAGTGGAAGAGACAATGTATCTCGGTATTTAATGGAACTACCTTCACCTGAAGTACCCCTTGAAAGAACCACTCTCTGAGAACTGCTTTTTTAGATCACAAAGTACAGAGTTCAGAGGACTAGTCCTGGGAGGAAACATACATGGTCATCACCTAAGCATCACCTAATACATGTGATGCTTAAGGGCACTGATTTTGGAGACAGACAGGTCCAGGTTTGAATTCCACTCCTTGATTCCTACAGAGTGGCCTTAGGAAGGTTACAGAACCTTTCTGAAACTCAGATCTCCTACCTTCAGATAGAGAATAGTAATTACTTTACTGAGTTGTTGAAAGATAATGACCTATCTCCCAAACTTCATTAGCCGTAACTTTCCCATGTCTATGTAAGACCCATTCTATTAATAGCTCATCTTTAAAACCTAAATAAATGTTTCCAAAAGAAATTTTATATTCCTAGAGAATACAGCTCAGTGGTAGATCTCATGCCCACCATGGGCTAAGGCCCTGAGTTCAATCCTGAGAGCTGCAAAAAAATAAAATAAATTCTATATTCCTATCATAAATGGAAAACTACTTGTCCCAAATTGAGGATGCAATAGAAATTAGAAAGACCCTGTTGCAAAAGAAAATAAGTTAATGTTAGAAAGTTATTCTAGACATGCACCAAAGGGAGACCCTAACAGATGAGATCAGCAGAGGTCAGAAACAGGAAGAAGGAATAGCTTCTTCACTATGTCACACAATTTGATTTCTGCTTGTCCATGCACCACTGAATCATCTTCCCTATTACCTGAAACTATTTCCTGCATCACCCTACACTTTGGAGACACTGAGATCATACAGAGAAAGTACTTAGATCAATGCCTGGTACATTATAAGGAGTCTGCAATGTAGCTTTTGTAGGATTAGCTTTTCTAATTCTTCTCTCTTTTTTTCTTCCTCCATAGTCATTTGGTGGAGAATTATGACTACAGTGTGTGTCTTATGTCCCTGGTGGGTAAAAGTATGGACTCTGAACCTGGACTTGACTTTAGAGCTATGTAACCTTGAGCAAGGAATGCAACCTCTTTGTGCTTCAATGTTCTCACCAGTAAGGTGACGATACAAGAACAGCAAATTCATGATGGCTGATGGCAGAGGCCCTGCAGGCCAGTCCTGCCACCCAAGTTCTCTTTTTTTTTTTGTGAGACAGGGTCTACTATGTAGTTCAGACTAGCCTGGAACTAACCATGTATGCCAGGCTGGCTCAAACTTGCAGCAATTCTCCTGGATTACAGGCGTGCACCACTATGCCCAACTAATCAATTCTATTATATATTAGCTTGTTAGTGTTCTTTCTTTTTAACAATTCCGGATTTGATAGCAGTAGTCATTAACAGGTAAGCATCTATAGAGAAGTTTTTCTCAAACTTTCTGAGGTGAAGAAACACCTCAGATAGGACCACCCAGTCCATGTTGACTTGTACCTTTGTAATTTGAATGAAAGTGAATTGCTAGGAAAAAAAATACAAAATGCAAGCCCACATTTTTATATTAATAGATTTGGTAGACATATCTTTCAATAAATCTAATGAGAAAAACATCGTAAGAAAAAGTAAATTACAAAAATGTATACCTTGTTCATTGAAAACTCAAGAGTAGGCAATTAATGCTAAGCTTCTTAGCTTTTTATTGCTCCACATTTATGATGAAACAAAAAGAAATAGCAATTCTCCATATTAAATGCTAATAAATGTGCTTGAAACGAATACCTTTTATATTAATATTTAAGGTCTTCCATATGACAACTGAGCTTGCTTTTTGCTTCTTAATTTATCTAGATTAGATAGATGAGTAATGGGATCATGCTCATCTGCACAGTTGCTGTGTTTAATAATGCTCATAGCAGAATAACCTGTCTCACTGAGTTAGGCAGATGAGAAAGGAAAAAGAGAATTTAAAACAACTTCTGCAAAGCTCCAGATATTCATTTTCTCTTTCTTTTCTTTGCTTTTTTTTTCTTTTTCTTTTCTTTTTTTTTTTTTTTTTTTTTTTTTTTTTTTTTTTTTTTTTTTTTTTTTTTTTTTTTTTTTTTTTTTTTTTTTTTTTTTTTTTTTTTTTTTTTTTTTTACAGCAGCAATGGTATGTAATTGATGCCAGGGCCTTCACACTAAGCTACATCTCCACCCCTTTTAAATTTTTAAAATTTTACAATAGAGTCTCACTAAGTTGCCTAGGCCGGACTCGAACTTGTACTCCTCCTGACTCAGCCTTTCAATGTTCTGGGATTATAGGCATGTGCCACTGAGCCTGGCTCAAATGTTCATTTTCAACTTTTATCCAAAATGAAATATGTGATATTATATAGTCAACAGACATTTTTCAATCTGTCTTCAGTAGCCAGTTCCAGAATCGATCTTTTAAAGTTATAAATTTATAAATTTAAATTTTCTTTGGTAAACAAATAAACAAGATGAATTCTAGATTTTATAGATCTTAGGGTTACAGTTGGCAAAGTTAACCTTAAAAATATTGTACTAGTATTGCACTACTGCTAGTTCCAAGTTCATGTCACATGTGACTCACCAATTCTAGTTCAACACCTGAGCCCCACCTGTTCAACGAGACTAGTCCCTGGTGATGTGCCTGCATGTTGCGATTATGCCAAAATGCTATAAAGATATATAAACTACCATTGATTTATCTTGTGTACTTGTCTTGTGGCTGGGAACAAATCCACAAACCACATTTGGAGTAGCACGGAGCAGAGCACAGTGTTGGAATGCTGAGTCACAAATGTACAAGAAGTATTGTTGCATAGCAAATGATGCTTTGGTATTTTGTCAAAGCTATTTCCACTTGTGAAGAAAGTAGCTATCTCCAATTTAAACACTTGCAGCTTAGGTGTCAAAGACATACATTCTTGAAAGGGACACCTTTGCAGTGAAGGCAATGTTACGAGGTTTACAAGGGAAAGAGAAATGGGGCAGAATTAGTCCTTTCCTCTCAATCTGGAGCCATGGCCACCTGTTTGTGCTTACAGGCTTGTCTAGTAGTTGTTCGGACTCACCTTGAGCTCCCTGAGGCCTGGGCCAGGATAGTGTTTATCTATAACTGGAACACCTGGCACAAAGGTACTCAGAGACATGGGCATATAGCAAACACTCAATAAATGTTTAAGCAAGCAGTCATAGGTGTTCATACATCTTTGAGTGCAGCAAAGGGGTACTTACTAGGGAATGAAGGAACTATTTAGAAGTATGAGAGATATGTACATCTGTCCTTTTTCTTGTTACTACTTTCCCAAGTTATGATCTCTTGAGAAGCAAACACAACATTGAGCTGTATTATCTCCACTGAAAGCCATTCTGAACTCTATTTCCCCTGATCCCCCCACCTCAGTGGTACTGGGGATTGAACCCATGAGCCTTCATGCTGATTTGTACTGAGCTACCTTGCTAGCTCTGGTTTCATTTTTTATTTTGAGACAGGGCCTTGCTAAGTGACAAAGTTGCTCAGGCTGGGCTAGAATTTGTGAATCTCCCCCCTTACCCTTCCAGAGTGCTGGGATCACAGACCTGTGCCACCAAGCCCACTTTAAAATCTATTTTTTGCAGGGCAGGACATTTACATACAGAAAATCTCACTGGTCCAGGTTAATGTTTTCAGATTGTCTAGACTCCCATCTTTTATTCTACTTTCTTTTTATCAAAGGGGCCATGTCTTAGTTATCTTACTATCTCTGAGGCCTCACGTCTTGGGAGGGCATGGCACACAATTGAGGACCACCAAGCCAGAGTGTCATTAGCATAATATCTGCCAAGGAAAAACTAGAGAAGTGAACCAGAGCAGAGTTCTCAAATTTCATCTGATAGACTTACTAGAGGCGAGCAGTTAAAATGTAGATTTTGGTTCAATAGCTCCAAGTGATGCCAATTCTTCTGGTCCATGGGCCACACTTTGAGTCACAAGGAGAAAATGAAAAGAACCTGAATTTCTATTTAGCTGTTTGTTAGCAAGTAAAAGATGTGACTAAAATGATTTAGGAATTATTTTTAGTAATCTGTAGTTAAAAGTGCTAGCTGTTTTGGGGACACAATGAAAGGCTATTCAGGAAAAGGAAAGTCACATGGGCCGTATGTTGTTCCACAATCCAGTACTCCCTAGGAACTCACAGTTGCCTAGAGAAAACCATGACACCACACCAATCACCCGGTAGAGCTTACGCTCCAGTACCAGGTTCAGGGAGAAACAAAACACAGTGACACAGTCATAGGTGATTTTGTGTGTGTGAAAGGGGGTGGTGCTGAGGATTGAACCCAAGTTATAGCCTGCATTTGCACCAAGGTATAGCCTGAGCCCCTCCCTTTTTAAAATTTTGAGACAAGTTCTTGCTGAATTGCTAAATTGCCCAGGCTGGGTTCAAATTTGCAATTCTCCTGCCTCGGCTTCCCAGAATTCTAGGATTACAGGCATGTGACCCTACGCCTGGTTTATAGGTGATATTCTTTTGTATCTTCTGGAACATATAGAGATTCCCCTTAAAGGTATTTTTTTAGGGGCTGGGGATGTAGCTCATCGTTAGAGTGCTTACTCAGCATAAGGAAGGTCCTGGGCTCAATCCCTAGCACCAATAAAATATATATTTTATATAAAAATACATTTATATTTTTTATTATATACATTTATATATATTTTGACCACTTGCTAGTATTTCCATTATAATGTTTGTAAAATGTGAATTAATTTGTCTCTTCCCTTCCTATTTCTTTGCTGCCAAGTCAGCAGTGTGGAGCCCATTTTTGGAATTTTATAAACTCAGGTAACACTCTCAGCTCTGACCTATTTTAGACTGAGACTTCAGAAATAAGCCACAGTTTAGCAGTTGGATCAACACTACTACCCTGTAAAATTATTAGGATAAGCTGAAAACCTACCTAGGTCATGGTTGGATCTTTAGAAAGAATAACTTTTATTTCCTCCAAATATTGTTAACCTAGGTTCTCATGTGGAATTCTAGAGGCACACCCTATAACCTGCCTCACTGATTTGGGACCTACCTGTTTTCTGAGTGAGCACTTTTTTTTTTTTTTTTTTTTTGGTGGTGCTGGGGATTGAACTCAGGGACTTGGGCTTGCTAGACAAGCACTCTGACCACTAAGATAAATCCTCAGCCCCTAAGTGAGCACTTTTACACTCTCTTTGTAATTACTTATGTGCATATATCCTCCACCAGACTGTTTCTAGAGGGGAAATAGTGTCTTTTTCATTTTGTATGCCTCTGTTGCCAGTGCCTTTGACTAGCAGACTTTCAGTGAGTGATGGTTTAAACAAGAAAGGCCTCTCTTAAAGTTTAAAATTGTTTTTGTATGCACCCCATCTCTCCTTTCATATCACTTTTCATATTGCAAAATCAGCTGCAAAGAGTTCGGTTAAATTAAGCTGATTACCATTATCATCTCTTGGAACCTTAAAAGCCAGAATGGGGGTTTGGGGTTAGAAATCAGGCTATAAACCTGACATCAATTACTCCTGGACTGCTTATCAGAGAACATTCAGGTTTGGCTAATTGATTCTCTTTTCAGTAGCTAACCATGGCCTTTGTTTCAAAGGTGTTGTGATTTTTGTATTGACAATTGTGAATGATCAAAACCATAAAAATGAATTCGAACTGGAATGACAGCTGAAAAACAGTTGAGAATACCAGTTGACAGTTTTAATCTGAACTCCCATTTCTCTTTGGGAACACAGCAATATGAAGAAGTCTTTGAAGCACAATAGAAGATAATAAGGCACCACCCTACAAATGCAGTCAGTTAAGCTCATTATTCATGAGTAAGACAAAACCGAGTAGAGGTCATTGGCAGCAGTCTGCTTCAGAATGTAGGCCTTGAGTGGTGTGTGTGGAGGGGGGACGGTTGACTCAATCTGGAGCCCAGCAGTCATAATTTGCCTCTGAGCAGTCTAACGGACAAGAAGATACTCTCGAGATTCCTCCTACCTCAGGCTTGGGATGATTGTGGAGTTTGCCATACCATGATGATAACAGCCAGCACTTACTAAGGATTTAATATGTACTAGGCATCATTGTAAGATGTACTGGCTTTTAGTTTTCAAATTGATGGTAATCGGGAGGATTTTTTTCTCCAAAAAAAGTTATGTATAATTATATTTTTCTTTTCAATTATTATGATAAATGGGACTTTTGAAAAAGAATCTTCAGATGAACATTTAAGGTAGAAAGTAAACTTTAAAGGGGCAAACCATGTCTTTTTCCTACAGACTCATTCTATGACCCAGTGCTCAAAAGCAAAGCCTACTAAGATTGTGGAATTTAAGTCCAAGTGGGAACATTTCTTGGACTAACCTCACCATAAAGATTGGTAGTAGAACAGTTTGCTGGGCACTCTGTGAAGCCCTAGCCTTCACACAGGTTTGTGAGCTACAAGCGACCAATAATTGGTCCCAGGGTGATACTTGTTATCAGTGGGTGGGATGGAAAGATTGGGCCTCTTTTTTCATTTCCTTCACACCATACACCTGGCTGACCCTCATAACAATGGGCTTGCTGAAGGAAGCCCAAAATATTGGGCAAGCAGAGGGACCATCTCATTTTCTCGAAAGGCTTCATCAGAGAAAGTTTGAGGTAGCATCATGGAAGCACAGAACCAGAGGCCGAAGAGGAAACGGGAGCCTGACACAAACAGTGACACCATCATTGAGCCAGGCATGAATGTAAGCAAGCTAACGGAGGTGAGGCCTGCAGAAGGAGGTACGGAGGCATTCTAAAACTAAATAACTGAATGAGGCCAAGGACAACCTTCAGGTCCTTGAGGTACTTACCAATGGGGAGATAGTGTGTCAAACTTTTCCTTATTCATCAAATGTTTCCTGTGTATTTTATGCCTAATACTCTGCAGTGAATAGAACACGCGTGACCCAAAATGTTTTATATAAATCAACTTTCCAAACAACTGAAACTGGATTCTCTTAATTCTAAACACTACCAATGGAACATTTTCTAACAGTATTTGTTATACACTTTTTGAACTGTGTACTAAACCTAGTTATGCTTTTCTTGATGACTGGGGGTCAACATTTTGTGCTCCTTGTGAGGGCTGACAGATATAATACATGACACTCAGTAAAATTTGGATTTCAGCTAAACGGGTGCAAATACTTCTACTAACAAATTATTCCTTACCCGAAATCAAAATTTAAATGGGTGTGGGGCTGGGGATTTAGCTCAGTGGTTACAGTGCTTGCCTTGCAAGCACAAGGTCCTGAGTTCGATCCCAGGCACCAAAAAAAAAAAAAAAATTTAAATGGGTGTCTTATTTTTATCTGTTGCTTCTGGCAACCCTACCATTATGATATTGTGCTGCAATGGTACCCAGATGCTTCAATTGCAGTGGAGCTAAGGTAGAATTAATTGTCCTGATCGGAAGGTATCTCAAGGCTGTTGTGCTTCTTGAATTCTCCGGTTATTTTTTTACAGTCTCTTTCTTCCTATCCAATGATCGCATTGCTTTATGTAGATAATATATTTTACTGCATTCAATTCCTGTTTCCCTCTCCTACTTGATTCTTCTAATTGCTTTAAGCTGGAAATTAAGAGCCCCAAACACTAATGCTTTTCTGTAAAGCAAGAATAGTTACAGAAAGAGGCAAAGGTACGTGAGTGTGTATACTTAGGAAAAGTATGCAAATTTTAAAATGAGGATTCCACAAAATCTTGACTACTCGGAGACTATAATGTGGCTTCCTTTAAAGTTTCTAAGTGAATTACAGCTTATTTTCTGGATTGCATTGCTCTTTACAGGGTACTATACAAAAAGTCAGCCTTTGATGGAGAAGCAATTAAAACTAAATAGAAGAGAATTTGCAGTTGTGTTTTCACACTTGCATGGGATTTTGGATGTTGTTCCTGAAAATCTTAAGTCAGGTCAGATACTGATCTGGCTTGAATTTTTTTTTGAGACTAGGGACTGAACTAGGTGACCTTTTGTGTGTGTGTTTTTTGTTTTTGTTTTTTGGGTTTTTTTTTTTTTTTTTTTTTTTTTTTTTTTTTTTTTTTTTTTTTTTTTTTTTTTTTTTTTTTTTTTTTTTTTTTTTTTTTTTTTTTTTTTTTTTTTT